>LZPO01108877.1:23321-35977 GCA_001675575.1 Neotoma lepida
AAAAAAAGAAATGAATGTTTTGCTTTTGAGGGAATGACATGTCAGTAAGTAAATACATTTCACCTGTGACTTTCCTAGATAAAAAAGACCTGTGTTGGAGGGAGTTCATATTAGTTTCCTACTCTCTGAAAGCAGATCAGAGAGTTACCATCTGATCATGATCCACCAAGGAAAGCATATATTTTATTTTAAAAATAAAGACACATTTGGCTGACTAAAGACAAATAGAAGCGTATTGTTACTTAAAAGAGAGAGACTAGCATGTGTAAAGACCTGAGTGTATTGATATTGGAGCCCACAAGGACTTGTAAAAAAAAAAGCTTGCCTGAATCTTCAAAGTCATATATTAGCACATAAACACCTTCAGTAAGAGCTATATGCATTTAGAGTTAGAGTCTTTAAAAACACAAAATGAGAACTTGCATGTTAATATAAATTTTGGATTTGCCAAAGATCAGCAGCTCCCTCTTACATTAAGCTCTGCTCCCCTTGGTACCTGGGAGCTATAAGGCTTTACTGATGCTCATTTCAATTATGCATCAGCAGGCTCACTTCTGTTCTGTTCCATTTACAGAATGAATGGAACCATAAGCTAAGCACACATTGTACCAGTTAAAGTTTACCAAGCGCATTCCCATGGTTTGCTTCTCTCACTAAATGCAAGCCTGCATGCTAGAAACATTCTCTGAAGCAGAATGCTTCCTAGCCCTTGGGCCCGGGGGGACATTATTTCAAGTTTATCAGGCTGCTGGGTCTAGGGCCTTTTTCATGGGAATCATATAAAGACCCTATTCCCTCAGAAAGATTTCAGTAAAATTCCAAATGAAATTGATTCATCCTTTGGCTTTGTCTGGATCTGGGGATAGAAACTCTGACATGCTTATTCATTTGTGCAGTTTTAGCTGTTCCAACTAAATGTGAAGAGGAGAGGGGAAGCGATCACAAACAGTTTCTACAAATCAGCTTTAGTTTCTAGTTTCATTTTTATTAAAATGATGTTATTGTAAATCCTTTAGGAACTATGCAAACTGATGATTTAAAGTAAAATAAAAGTAATGCTCTTTTGCAAACATGTAAGGCATTGTCATTTCACATTATTAACTTAATCAGTCTCAATGTAGGAAAGGTTTTTAGGCGTCACATAAATGCCACATGTTACTTGAGGTGGGTATACCTTTTATTTTATTATTTTTTATTTTTGAATCCCACATTTTCTTGTATTATTTTATTCTTTAATTTGTGAATAAAGTCATATCCCATGAATTTTCTTATTTAATAATAAATTAAAATGTGTTGGCTTGAGGAAATTTGCCTGGTTTGGGAAATGATACTCCAATTAATGCATCACAGTGAGTGCAAGCAACAGATTAACCATAGCATGAATGGCAACATGTTAATTCCTTGCCAAAACTGAAGACTTTGGGTTCACATGCAGTTTCAATTTGTTGTCATGTTTGGCAATCTTTCTCTCTCTGTGGAACAATGAACATTAACTCATTGCTTTAAAAGAAGCATGTGAAAACATGGTTGACATAAGTTCTGCTTTGTTAAAATTATCCTTCATCATGACAGGTTTTCATTTTGCAGCAAGGTCAACCCATATTTTATTTTAAAATACATATGCTGAAATTTTCTAAAAATATTTCAAATTTATCACTTCTCTGATAGTCATGTTAATCCTTTCTCTTTCAAGATAATATATGAAACATCAAAGAGTAGGGTACAGTTTAATCTATAATTTATTATTGAAACAGAAAGATATTTAATGGTAGCAAAATTACTTTAAAAATCACAGTACCATATTTCAACCTCCAACATTGCTAGAATTATTTAGATTATAAACATAATATTTTTGTTTTTAGAACCATGATANTTTTAACATGGAAGTCCATGCTATATTTTCCCATTGTTCAGTGTTACTGAGAACAGAACAAATCAGTAGACACTCTCTGTGGGCTCTTTAGAGGCAATGCTAAAGTCTGAGAAGACTTTGGTGGGAGGCCTTCACTGTCCAGGCCCTTGTGAAGGAAACCTCTGTCCTACAGTGGGATTGCACTTCTTGGAAAGGAGAGCCATTTATCACAGTCCTAAATGAAAGCATTCTTTAAACACAAATGTCTTTTTCTTCCTTTGTCTAATTACTGCAAGGAAAAGTGAGAAGGAAATGTCAAAACAGAGAAACAGTGGTGTACAGAGAGAGAAGCCACTCTGGGGCTCAAGCAGCTTTTGTGAGGGTCTGGGCGATTTGTCAAATGGTTGTGGCATAAGTCAAGCTCTGAGGTTCAAAGGTCTTGACCTAAGGAGTCCTGGAATCAGACAGTGTAAGCAAGGGGTCTGCTAGAATTTTCAGCTGTAGTGGAGATGAACAATGATGGGAGCTGGACATAACAAAGCTTCATTTGCATAATTCAGGTAAGTAATTTTATTGAAACTGACAAGGATGTGACAGGCTAAGAAAGAGAAGAGAACACATTCTTGCTGGGAACCACTAAGGCGCCTCAGTTAGGTATGTGAAAATAAATGACAGCTAATCTCTTCACTAAAAAATCTGTAAACAATGCCATTTTAGCCAGGACTCACCCATGACCTCTTATAGAGCTGGCTATAGATTCTTTAGGACACATTTCCAGAATATAGCAAAAGGAAGGCACCACATTCAAACTGTGTTTTAGACTTTAATTGTGGTAATAATTACGCTCATGAATAAGAGTGTCTTCTAAGGTCTGTCTAAATTGGGAAAAATAATAGACACATTCCAAAGTGGAAAATGATGAACGATTTAAGATTGAGGCCATATAAAACCATAGCAGTTTTTTTTTGTTTTTTTTGTTTGTTTGTTTTTTAATTAGAGTAGATTGGGAGGAGAAAGTTTGACGTGAACAACTTATACTAAGAATGTAAGAGTGACCTGCTTTTAGCTCTTACATTTGCTGATGTATCTGAGAAATCATAATGTTTAATGATTCTTCTTTTCAGTTTCCTTTTTTCTATTCTAAGAAGTATGGGTTTAAACATACTATGAATTTAATATTGATACTTATACTTCAAAATGAAACTATTTATAACTTAAACATCGTTTTTTTTTACTTTTTATAATATCAGCAAAATCTGAAAATTAGGTTTTTTAGTAGCCTGAATATTCTTACCCATACAAAAGTAACAAAACAAATAAGGCTATCAGTAAAAGTGTTTCCTTGATTTNGATAAGATACATTCTTAAGTTCTTAAGAGCCTTTTCCATGTCCTTTGTAGTTGGTGTTGCTTTTATGTGTGGATCACCAGGAGATAGTTATATACCATTTATAATTCTGGCTGCTTACCAGTCATTGGTGACTTTTATAGGCAAGGGCAGTAATGGATGGAAGTAGTATTCAGGCTAGAGAAGAATGCTACTCTAATCTAGTTTGTTAGAGACCTATGTCTGTTGTGTCCTTTCAACATGCAAATATATGAAACCCACTTAGTCAGATGTGAGCTGCAAAATCTCAAGCCTTTCTGGGTAGCAAATGTACATTCACTCCTTATGCACTGCATGGAGCACATGTATAGTTTGACCAAAATGTGGATCATTCCATCAAATGGGAAGCAGTTGAGAGTTCTGGCTAGATCAAATGTGGATCTTAGTATTATAAGCAGTCTAATGCATAATTCATGAGGCTTAATGAATATTCCAATTCATGACAGCCAACTGGCTCCATAGGTCACACCTCCCAGTCTCATATAAATAAAGAATGAGATACTGGAAAGCATACCAGCTGAACCAAACCGAGTGCCAAAAACATGCATATTAATGAGGCACTATAATAGATACTTGACTCTTTGGAAGTGCCTATATCAGTTTCCAGCTACCGAGTGAAAGAAAGTTCCCAACGTACCTTTATACACACCATACTGTGCATCAAAATAATAATAATAATAAAAATNTTTAAATGCAGTTTTTTATGAAATATGAATTGAATTATATACTGATGTGATTTCGGATTCAGTCATTAACTCCGTCACATCCTCTGACAGTTCCTCGACACTGAAACATTCTGGAAGGATCCCCACCCCCTGCTCCCATGTTCCCTTGCAACTCTCAACTTGGTAACTAGGGAGAGGAAGTCCTTCCACAGTGCTGTTCTTTTATGTGTTCTGTTTAGACCTTGGATCAGGATGAATGGTAGCTCAGATGAATGCATTTGTGCCATTTTTTTTGGCCCCAGACTATGTTTCCTCAGTACCATGACATCTGAACAGAAGGAGAAAACATCTCCCTTTTGTAGCAGGCTAATTTAATTTGTACCTTCTACCTAGGGGTAAATATGTTTGTCTGTCTGTCTGAGCTTTTTGCCCACTTTCGTTTCTCACGGGAAACCCTACTGAGTCGGACAGCAGGAAATTGCTTAGCGCTAACTTTATTTTAAAGTAATTTAATTTTAAGCCTTCTCACACCCACCCTAAAGTGAAGCAACTGTTGGAATCCCCTCGGGACACCCTTAATGACTTCTGCATGTCTCCTGTGTCACAGATGTCAAAGGCTTGTTGTTTATGAGAATAGATGGTTTAAAAAGACTGCTCTGGGCTGTTGTACCCACAGAAGATGTGCATTCGTCTTAAGATGGGGAAGAAAAAGATCTTGCACTTTTACATTGATCCACATCCTTTTCAATCATGGAGCTTTATTTTTAATTCATCTTGGGCATTATTTATGGCTTGACCTTGTTTGATGGGGAGAAGTGTGAAAGATATAAACTAAACAACCAACAAACNCTCTTTTCCCAAGTAAAACAGCAATACACATGACTAAAACGTTAAAATTGCCTAGGTGTATGTTCTAAGCATTGTTATGTCATCTTAAGGTATCCAAGATACTGAAGGAAAGCTTGAACTGAATTATGGCTAGAATCAAAATAAAGTATTTATTAATAAAGTCTGAAGTAGAGGAAATTTCTTACTGAATTTTGTCAATTTATTAAACTTTATTCCATTTCTCTTAATTCTGGTAACAGCTTTGGTTCATTTTAAGAAAGCAATTTCTTACTTTTTGTTCATAAACACATTTTTAATTATATTGCCTTTCATGGTGCTTTTATTTCTACATCCCTTATAATATTATCTTTAGAGGTAGGATCCCAGTTAATCATTCTATATTGTAAGAAGTAAGACTTTTGACAATGTAATAGGAACATACATTTTTTAAAAAAAGAAAAATTAGTTTGTTAAAAATATTTTACTACTTTCTACTCACTGCAAAATGCCATTTTGGAGCAAACAATTACCTTATAATAAAGGATTTATTACTGATTACCAACTTTAGTTTTGGTTGCCTATTGTGATACCTAGATTTCTGTGTGTCTAATTTAATGTGGATTATAGTTATGCTAACTATGAAGCTGTATGAATTTCTCATGAATTCTAAACTATATGAGGTTAATTCTGATAAAAATGAACATATTAAACAGTTTTTATAAACAAATATTTTAAATTTCCATACTTAAAATCTTTAAATAACTTTATGTGAATCTATATGCTTAAAACATATGAAGAGATGTGGCTTTTCCTGAAGATATATGGGCAGTAATATTACAGTTGGGTATAAGAATTATTCATTGTCTTTATAAGTAACTTGTCTTGTATAGAACTATCAGTGGTAGATTCTTTATTCCTTCATTGCTTTTGATATGAAAAGAAACTGCACTAGAAATGTTGTTATGGGGAAATGTTCCGTGTTTTCAACATAAAAGTGGCAGCACCAGAGGACAGTGTCCCTAGTGTAATTGGGTGGTCTCCCATTCGAATGTAGAATTACACCTCAGGGCAGCCAGCAGCAACTCCCACCGCCCCTGAATCAAACCCAGAGTTGGCAGGGTATTTCTAAAACTGGCCAGATAATCAATATTTTAGACTTTATGAGCTGTGTATGGTCTCTGTTACATATTCATCTTTATTTTGCTTTATACCCTTTAAAATTTTAAAAACCATCCTTAGCTAAAGATCACAGTAAAATAGGACCACAAGACAGGGTTGGATGCTGATTAACTATGTTTTGTGTACTGTCTGTTTAGACTTTTAAGACCATGAGTAACATAGCAAAAGTTTTGCGTATACTAACACACCATTATACAAAAGCACTTCTTAAGCTTGTATTTTCTTTTTGGGTTTATTTCATGCTATGAATCATGGAAGGTTTTATGAACTGTAAGACTCAATATGGTTAGTCTAATTGGTAACTTTAAAAATTATAACTATTAGTACTTAAGAAAAAGAACACTCAATCTTCTATCATATATATTACCATACATAATGTTTATTGGAAAACAAACTATAAGTTTGACACTGTGTTGGTAGTGCAATATCAGAACAATTTTTCATGGGCATTACTTTCCAATATTGCTACAAAATTAAAGATCCTATGCATACCTTTTTTAAATTCTATTCATGATAGAATACCATAAAATATATATAATACCATATGTATATGTGTCTCACATATTCAAAACCTAAGCCCTTTAATTGTAAATAGACACATTATTTCAAACTTAAGGTATTATTCCATAATTGATTTTAAGAGATAAATAATATATTGCTTTTAAAAATTTCAGTCTAATACAATTATATATTGTTTTCCCTATGTCAAAAAATTATGTTTGCAATGATTAATTTCTCTTTTCTATAAGAGTGACTTTCTTTAAATAAAAACACAGATAGAGTGGATATTGCCTTAAAAATACAAAACTGTATCCACTTTCCTATGGTCATTATCAACACTGTGTATGTCTAATGATTGTGCATTTGACCAATTTTCTTCACTAGGTAACAGATCTTTCCTGCACCTCCTTCCTCCTACAGGTTCTTTACTCATTCTGGCCTCATCATTCTTCCCAGAGTCTGGAGATGGGATGCTCCCAGATCAAGTGCTAAGCATGAACAGATATCCACAGTGTGGTGAGGGAAAGAGAAGTTTGCCTTTAGGCAGCTTGTTATTTTAAATTCAGTGTCAAAGATATTACTTTATTCAAAGCAATACTTAAGCTGCAACATTTTGTCTTAAAACAAAAAAGAGCATGGTCTGATAGCTGCAGGCTTGAGCTTTACCAACAAAAGCAATGGAAAGCCTACTTAGACCCTCCAAGACCTAGGGTTGGGGATGCAAGGAGCTACACCATTTACCTTAGAGTATTATAAGATCCTTTAGTAGCAGGCCTAAAACCACAAGATCACTTAGACAGTGACTTAGCAACACCTTTGCTTTGATCATTTTTTTTTCTACCTACGTCCTGTGGCAGTGATTGTTGGCCCCAGAGATATTGCAATAAAAAGAATTGACTAGACTGTCAAGTGTCAGAGTGTCTCTGTCTCTGTATCTTTTCTTCTTCTTCTCTCCCTCACTGAAATAAAAAAGCATTTGTAATTGTATTTTTATAGGTAGGAAGTATCCACAGCATATTTCACTTTTCTAATCATCAGCCTTGTAAAGAATATAACTTTCTATACTTCCTGTACTCATGGATGAACTTGATTTCTTCCTTGTTAAGAAACTGGAAAACCTCTATCTATGTAAAAGTTATTGTACATGTTATCTGGAAGACCCACAGCTTTCACATCTGGCTCAGATTTCCATGACCCAAAAGAGAGTAAGAAACACTCAAATAGACCATGTATTTATTATAGCAGAGTTTCCTTTAAATTTGGGATATGAATTTATTTGTTTACTATGAGAAATTTTTAGGAAGATATATTTTTGAGTTCATAGTTTATCACATTATTACACTGTATGATTATCAACCAAGAAATTCAAATCAGATTCTCTGTAAATTTCTTAGTACTTAGTAATCTCATTTCCATCTACTTTAGTGATGTGGCCAAGACTTTTGATATTTGAGGTTTGGTTCAAAATGTATTTTATTAATGGAACTGGGAGGTACTGTAACCATAGCTTATCTTGGAAGGTGGCTCTTTAAAAATATCCAAGCAGTGTTTTTTAGTAATGAAAAGAATGAAATTAAATAATATCCTTCACTAGTCTTAATAAACTTTTACCACAAGACAGGGGATACCTCAACTGTGGATTCTTTCGATAATTGATGTTTACTAGCCCAACATAACACTGGGAAGCAGGCTAGCAAGCCACATCACTGGGATGTACTCTCTGTGAAGGAAGGGGGGAACTTTCACTTATTTTTGTCAACCCACTCTCTAGAACTGTGTTTGGAAAACAGTGGGACTAATAAAGTAAAATTCCTTTGGCAGAGTAAGCAAAGATGTCCTGACTAAAGGAAAAACATTGATGAAGTTCTTGGGTGAATTTTAAGTTCTTAGAGTGATATTTTGAAATTCATTTGAAGGGGAATAACATTTTCTGGAGTTTTTAATCTCTTACAGTTCTGTTCATAAACTAAGAAAAAATAAGAAAAATGAAACATGGAACAAAAGCAAAAAAATACCCCAACTTCCCTTTCTTTTGAATTTTTTCAGATATACTCACCCTAAAGTGATATTCCAACTTTTAATATCTTACCTGTAAGATATTAGTCTACCTGTATTTTTATTGCTTATCAAGTATTGTGTTTCATGCTGTTTGCAGTGGGACAGCTGAAGTCTTTGGTTGCCTCCAGAATCTTGATAGATTTGACTAGACCNTGAATGATAAAGCCTATGATGGGTCCAGTTAACTCTTGTGTCTGAGTTTTCTCTTTAGTAAGATGATAAATATTGCCCCCTCTGTCAATGTGTACCTATATCTGGATCAATCTCTCTCTCCCTCCCTTTCCCTCTCTCCCTCCCTCCCTCCCAAAGTGGATTTCAAATCTCATCCTTTCACCAGTGTCCACACAGCCAAGTAGAAGCTTATGTCCCCTTGAAGCTTTCTGCCCTGAACTTGTCCTTGATTGTCAACTCCTTTTTCACTGCCTTAAGGATTCTCTTCACTTGCAGTTATAGATCTGGTCATCAACTGAACAGGACAGTTTCTTCCTCCCAAAAGGGATCTTTCCTACTAATTCTCATAGTAAGCCACCTTTTCACACATTTCCCCCCCTGAAAATTGCAGCCAATTCCTCAAATAAAATTCGGGGGCCAATTGTTAGTCATTACACTTTTAGCAGCACATATGCAACTTCACTCTTATTTGCATTTCTTGTCTGTAATCTACTTAGGGTTTTCTAATGTAACTTTTCAATAATCTCAAATGGATGCCATAGTTTTGGACTTATTGCCTCCCTTTAAATCTTCAAAATAACTAAATAATTTACCAGGGTTATTTCCTTTTTAAAACAATTGTGGTTGTTCCACACAGGTTAAGTGATTTTGTTTTCAGCTGAGTAAATGGGACGTCAAGTTTTTCAAGTCAAGCTCAGTGCACTCTCTTACATTGAGTCAAAATTAATACTCGCTGGATAAAATAGTGTTTAAATATAGTTATTAAGTTGTATCTCTAGACAAATGAAAACAAAAGTTTTATTTATCCATCCCTTTGTACTGTCTTTAGTGTAGCAAATAGATATTTGACTATGCTGATAACCAAATCCATATACACGACAAAGGAAAGAACAAATAAGCAAATATAATCTACTCCAGATTTGTTTATTTTCAGTGCCAACTAGTGCTAGAATATTCTTAGTACAGTTAGGCTGATCAAGCATCTCCAAACACTGTGCCGAGATTGATAGGGCTTTAGATATTGGCACACACACATTTATAGCTATTGACAAAGCTTAAGTCTTTTCAAGAAGACTCCAANTGTTATTGGCATTCTGCTTTATCCGCTGACACCCAACATGATGTACTGTGGAAGACTTTAAGACTTTCAGGGTTTGACTAAGCTTTGCAGTCATTAATGTTTAATCACTTACAATTCTGAAAGCATTGTGCTTTCATTTTTTATGTGGCTTGTTTATCTATGTAAAGTAAATCAACAGTGTCTTTCTGATAGTCTCCAAGTATGTTTATAATCAGTCTCATTTGGTGGCCAGTAATGAATATGGATACAACTGCTATTTGAAATTACTTTATCATTTTATATGGATTCAGAATTCAATTTCCTCTTCACAACAATTATAATAAAAGTAAATATCAGCCAGACTTTCTAAAGACTATATACATATTAAATAAAAGCAAAGATAATATTATTCCTTTTTTNAAGTATACAATTGAAAATGTCTTGTACTTGCATGTATATTTTCTATTCTGAAACTACTTAAAATGATTCAAAAAACATCTTTTAGATCATATGTTGTCCCTCCTTTAAATACATGAGCAAAGCACACCTAGGAGTGGGCATGCCAGGGAACATTCAAGGGATGTTGAACCACAGCACTATACAAGCCACTGCAATGAATGCACACCATTGTATCAGCATTGCAAAGGCACTGGGGAGAGACAAACACACTTGGCCAGGACTGGGAGAGATGGAGACACAAAGAGCCCAATTCAAGCAAAGCATAGTGGGTAGCAGACACATTTGTAGAATATTAACAGACTCCTGGCATTTGTATTTGCTCTTTGTTTATGTTTAGGCTTTCATGGAAATGCTGAATTGTTGCAAGTCCTATTTGTACATCAAAAAACAGAAAATATAGATAAAACAACAATGTGTTACAAAAGAATATTTATTAAAGTTCTCAGAATTTTTTTTTTTTTTGGTAAAAACTGGTTTCAGAAGAAACTTAGGAGCAATAGAAACCTATTCATATAACAAATAAAAATGTCATTTTCTTTTTACAGCTCTCCAAATGGAAAAATACAGTTCTATTATTCTCTTTCATGAAACTGGCCTGAAGTGTGAACAAATAAGCCACATCCAGGCTGACAGACATTCAGTTACACTTTATTATTGCCAGTATCCCACTATCATATCAGATATTATATTGTCCACTCACCTGTCTATATCTGCAAGAAAAAGTTTTCTCTTGTACTTATTTTTTGTGTGTGTGAAAAAAATCATTCTTTACTCTGCACATAGAGTCTGTAGATGTACTCATCTTTATTGTTATGCAATTCCTAGTCACAAAGGATGACAAGAAGATAGGGCAAGAATTGGAGCTCCTGAGAGAATGGATCCACTGCAATATTCAAGAGAGTAACACAAAAGGCTGAAGCCAGTGTCCCGGCCCAGTAAAAGGATGGTCCTGACTAAAGTGCTGTCCTCACTAGCTTTTCCTGATGACTTTTTCCTGATGGAGTTGTCAGACTTCACACATCCAGCCTCTGTGTTTAGNAAACCACAGCTGTGAATATTACAGATAAAGCATGATGGGGGTGTCCGCATAACATTTCAGTTCACCTAGGCTGATTTTCCAGTTCAGCGCTAACATCTCTTTCCCATCCCTGCTTCTTTGTCAGTATGTTTGGAACTCATGACACATACTAGTCACAGATACATTTTACTATTTGCTTCCCCTGATTTCCTGGTCTTAATCTTGTACATATCAGCCAAGTCTGGGCCTGTGACCATATGGCAAAATCAACATACCTAGATCTAGGTCTAGATGGGGTGGGATCTTTGGTCATCATAAGGTTTCACTGTGTGAAATTCCCATACTGGTACCATAGCTATATCAACTATCATAAAAATACAGAGATATTTATAAATGAGTTTTTGAAAAGCAAACAAATTATTTGAGGTACTGGAAAATTATATAGTAATAACAAAATCTTCATTTTGTACTAAGAAATTGTAGAAGTTATATTAAATTAATTTTATTTTGCATAATAATAAGGTTTTAGGGAAGCCTGTTTCAATAAGGACCACTCATTTATGAGAGAAACTGTCCAGTGATACCATTCTGTATCATTAGCTTCGGCTGTCTTGTAAATCACCCACCAATAACAATAAGTGACTTTTCTTTGTTTATTTGTTTACTAAGTTATGTATTACAGGATTTCATGACTAATTTAATTTTTATTTCTTTTAATAGCTAAATTAAATAATTTCTTTGCTAGTTGGTCAATTGTATTTCTAATTATTTACATTTTTTGCACATCTTTCCCCCTTTTTTTCTCCACAGAGTTGCTAGAGTTTCGATTATTTGTATGAATAAAGTCTTGATATATTAAAAGCAATAACCATTTTTTACATTTGTAAGATATTTTCTGCTTTTTAAAAATCAAAAGTAAGCCAGGAAGTGGTGGTACACACCTTTAATCCCAGCACTCTGGAGACAGAGGTAGGCAGATCATTGAGTTCAAGGCCAGCCTGTCTCGAAAAACAAAACAAAACAAAAATAAAATAAAATCCAAAGTATAGGGAAGGGATTGATGAGTAAACACACATGAAGTTATGGTATTGTTCTCAACAAATCAGTAAGGCAGAAGCCATGGAGAGGTATGTTCCTGTACAAACTGGTGTTCTCTATTTAATATTACTGGCCCATAGTTTTTGTATTTTTATTTATTTGATTTAGTTAGTTAACATTCAAATGAACTTTAAATAATGTCATGAAGATGAAAACTACCCTTCTTTCAGGTTTAAGTAACCCAGGAAGGTCATTTGACTCTGGGTTGCTTACTGGAAGGTTATGTACATTCTGTATCCAAAATTCTCCTAGTTTGAGAAATTTCAATTTTACCTGAGTAGTTCTTTGCTTCTGTTGGCTGTTTATTCTTCATTTTAACAGTAGTAGCTTCCTGGAACTGGAAATTGGAAATTTAGTGATTTTTTTTTTAACCTTCGATCA
>LZPO01108879.1:22397-35887 GCA_001675575.1 Neotoma lepida
GGTAGACCAGGCTGGCCTCAAACTCGGGGATCTACTTGTCTCCGTCTCTGGATTGTTGGGATTAAAGGTAGGTGCCACTACACTTGGTTTAATTTTACTTCTTAATTCCAATAATGAATTGCCTTGTGTCTTGAATCGTTTACCCCACCACAACCTAACTCAGAAGACAACAAATAAAAAGTAAAAACAAACAAACAAATAAATAAACAAGAAAACATGTATGAAGCAAAGAAAATAAAGAAGTCTTCATCTGCCAGGAAAAAAAAAAACTTGAAGAAGATGAAAGAAGATGTATAAAAAGATGTAATTAAGAATACCCACCACATGGAACCTAAGGGACAGCAGTTAAAGAATGGACAACAGAGCAGGCTGTGGAACATGGGGTATGCAATGAGATAGCTCAGTGGGTAAAGGCACTTGCTCACACGTCTTCTACTGACCTCCAAATGTGTACACACACAAAATAATTGAATAAATAAATACAATAAAATATTTCTTTTAAAAAGCAAGTACAAGAGTTTGATGGAGACAAATGGGTAAAAGTTGGAAATGAAACCAAACATTGTCATATTAAATGCTGAGCCGAACCTATACTCCCCACTCTTTATTATAGAAAGGTGGGTGTTGTCATAATAGGAGATGATGGATTCTTCTGAGAAACTTCTTCCCTGAGAAAACACCTAAAAAATTATCCAAGAGTTCTTGTAAAAACATTTGCCCATCACTCATTCTCTTTACAATAAAATCTCTCGTTGATCAACTTCATTTACACAATCAGAAGTTTCAATCAACTTCTCAATATTCCATGCTTAATATTAAACCAAGGGAGTTCCAAGACCCTGAATATTCCAAGATGTTGCCTACATNACCCAGAGAAAGCAAGACAAATCCTCAAAGGAAATCATTCATGAGCCAGGGGACACAGAGATCATACACAAACTTAAGAAAATAGTCTATTTTTAGAGATATTTAGAGAAGGCTCTGCATGCAAAAGAACAGGATATAATTCAAAAGAAAACAGTCACAAGAATATTAAAATATAATAGTCAATAAAAACAAATTATCAGAATATGTAAAAAAACTNATCCTTGTAAAATCAATAACTTCAAATGGAGAATACAAGATGAGAGAAATCAAATAGTGACTGNAGTTAAGGAATGGAAATAGAGGGGGAAATGGTAATAAACAAAACAAGAGAATTTACAGATTTAAAAATGAAATTTCTAGCCAGACATGTTGGTGAATCCCTATAATAATAAGAGGAAGCAGGAGGATCTCTGTGAGCCTGAGGCCAGCCTGGTCTATGTAATAGGTTTCAGGCTAGCCAGTGCTATATAGTGAGACCTTGTCTCAAACACATCAAAGAAAGTAAAATTTCTAAATATAAAGAACAGAGGGCCCAAAAATAAATTAAAAGAAAAACTCTCATCATCAAAACACCAACCAAGATCTCAAGAAATAAAGAGTAAACTTGACTAGGAAGATTATATATATATATATATATATATATATATATTTTCATACACAGATGAAGACACACAAACACATCTCTCATAAAAAAGAGCAGAGTTGTTAATGATTAAGAAGAAACTGGACTATTGGCTTAAAATATTTAGTAAAAATGTACCTTTGATATAGAATTTTACATCCAAAGAAATCACTGAATATAAAGATAAAATGAATATATTTTCAAGTAGTATGACTGAATATTTTGTCCACTGTGACTATTTTATTACATGGTCTTCTATTATGAGAAGTGTGCTAGCTAGTTTTGCATCAACTTGACACAAGCTAGAGTCATCTGAAAGGAGAGAACTCCAGTTGAGAAAATGCCTCCATAAGATAGAGCTATAGGCAGATGAATAGGATAGGCATTTTCCTAATTAGTAATTGATAAGGGAGAGCACAGAAAATGTGTCTGGGGAAACCTGTATGCTGGTGGTCCTGGGTTCTAAAGAAAGCAGGCTGAGTAAGCCATGAGGAGCAAGCCAGTAAGCGGCACCCCTCCATGGCGTCTGCATCAGCTCCTGCCTCCGGCTTCCTGTCCAGTTTCAGTTCCTGCCTTGACTTCCCTCAATGGTTTGTGACTCAGGATATGTAAACCAAACAAGCACTTTCCTTCCCAACTCCCTTATGGTCATGGTATGTCATCACAGCAATAGCAACCCTAAGATACAAATTTTAGAACTTGACTTGGAATCAACNGCTTTACTATCTTATGGACATGGTTTGACGTTCACTTTTCAATTTTGCTGATGGTTTTTGATATATAGAAGTGTTCAAAGAACATGCAGAGAAATACATTCAATATTTCTGTACTTTCTCCTCTTCATTTCAAATAAATATTCACTTCTCTATTGTTTTTAAATAGTTATTTCAGCCTTTAAACTTTAGAGTTTTAAAATTATCTATTTACTTTTTTTTAAGTAGCTAAGCTGCTTGTTATTTGCTTAATAGAATGGCTTTGTTTTGTGATAGGCTCTCACTAAAAACCCCTGTTAATAAAATATCATATTCTATATGATTTGATAGAATTTTTTACATGTTATATTCATTGGAATACAGAATGTATGCAGGAGTTCCATTTTCTGCTCATTTATCTGATTGTTCTCATACCAGGAAGCATAATTTTCATTATTATCATTCTGAGTTTGATTTCAGTAATTAGCTGTGTCTATACTTTACTACTTTTGTTCTAATTTCGACAAAAAGATTTATTTAGTAGCTCTCTCCTGTTTGTTCTCACTCCTATACTTAAAAATAATTTCAGCCAGGCAGTAGTGGAGTATGACTAATCCCAGTGCTCAGGAGGCAGAGGCAGGCAGATCTCTGAGTTTGAGGCCAGTCTGGTCTACAGAATTCCAGGGCAGCCAGTCAGAGCTACACAGAGAAACCATGTCTCAAAAAACTAATAATAATAATAATAATAATAATAATAATAATAATAGTTTCATAAATATTAAGAAAAGAGTTCACTCTAGCTCATCATTGCACAAAACATATAACAATTGAAAACATGAGAATGAGTCTTCTTGCTGTAAGAGCAAACTCTGCTTTGCAATTGATTCAGTTCTTCTTTAGTACAGTAGTGTGTTCCTTCTTTCTATCCCATGCACTGTTCATTAAGAGTAAGGGTGTTGCCTGGTGTGGATGCTAGTGGGCAGGAGAGCAGTATTTTGCAATGTTAGTAGCACAGGAAGTATAAGCTTTTGAATCAGTCACACTGGGCAGCAAATTCCAATGACCTTGGTCTGGGCATCATTTTCCTCAAAATGGGATGACTGGGAAATCAGCTTGGCTCCTGCTTGGTCCAATTACCTTNTCAGAGTCATCTAACTGTACTTTAATCACCTTAAGTCTGACATTTAAAATAGCATTTTGCATTTCCTAAATACATGAGAACATCTCTAATAATTATTAAAGTTTTAAACAAGTATTTCTCCTTTTACATATATATTAGACATAATCTCCAGCACAGCATAAAATGCTAATTCTCATGATATACATCTCTTATCATTTATCTTGGGAATATTTTAAAAAGTAAACTGCTAAGTAGGACTTCAACATTTTATTCTTGTAAACTACTTTATATGTCCAGGACTGTTTTAAAAATATAAAGACAATTTAGAAGGTTCTTCAGGTCACTTTGAGAAAACTAACCTTGTAAAAATTTACTATCAGATATAATTTTATTATATTACNTTAGCAATAATCATAAAACTCAACCATCCTTGCATTCCTGGAATAATATTTTATGGTCAATATGCTTGGCTCTTCAAATGTATTATTCAATAGAATTTCCCAGCATTTGAAATATATTAGATTCATAAATGAAATTCATCCAAATATCCTATGTGGTACTTTGGAAAAATTAAATTTTAGCATGTCAGCTTCATAATCACCTTCCTAGTATAGCAATATTTTAGAACTGTTTGTACAGCACAAAGAGGAAGTGCTATGTAAATGTATCCCAATTCTATATGTGAAATATAGTTTAGTCCTCACAAAACTCTCTGAAGGAGGCATTCTTGTTCTCATTTTACAGATAAAACTCAGCAGAAAGAAAGTTGTTAAGGTCTGTAATACTCAACATTCACACCAATATTTTTGATCACCATGCTGTTTACCGTGACACTGCTAAGTACAACTTTCCAATTGTACTACAGGTCCTTGATTTTGAATATTCAACCACTGAGTTACTGTTTACTGAGCCAGNCATGACCTAGCTGCAGGATGCACAACCAAGGAGACAACTGGAGAGTGTAAGTGAAAACACTGTAGTGTCTAGGTCCTCCTTTATACTTCTACTACTTCCAAGAGGAATTAACCTCACATTCTTCAACAGCCTCTTGGGACCTATGGTAGTTTATAAATATCTAAGTGAAGAATAACATTTTAAAAGATTATTCTGTCAAAACATGGTAGTACACATCTGCAACCTCAGTACTTAGAACTCTGAGGTAGTAGGATCACTGCAAGTTTGAGGTTAGCCTGGGCTACATAGTGAGTTCTAGGTCAGAAATTACTACATTGCTAGGCTCTTTAAAAAAAGAAAACAAAACAAAAATATACAAGCTCTTAAAAAAAGAAAACAAAACAAAAATATACAACAATAACAATAACAACAAAAAACCCAGCATCCTATTTTGATGGACAGTTTGAAATGTCTGAGCTCCAATTTCGTTTTTTTTTTTTAATTGTTCTTTGTTAAACTAATCCAAGGATAGAATTTTTTCAGTATCCATGGGTCATCTTTTAGGACTATTTTTTTTTGTCATATAAACTCAGTTTTAAACCCTGATTTTCAAAATTACTTAGGATCTAGTATATAATCAGTATTTAAAAGATTAACACTTGTGCAAAGGCCTTCTTATTTTTGAATTGATTAATTTAATTCATTCACTGTCTTACTTCAGCTTGAGAATCACCTGGAGGGCTTGTTAAAACAGACTGCTGGTCCCACAGCCCAGAGTTTCTGATTCCGTTTTTCTGGAGTTGGCCCTGAAATTCTGTGTGTCTAATAAGTTCCCAGGTGGTGCTAGCAGACAGTCCAGAAACCATAATTTGAAAATCATCGCTGCAATTCATCACTTGGTTGTTGTTGTGTGTGTGTGTGTGTGTGTGTGTCATACACACACACACACACACACACACACACACATATATATATATATATATAGTCTTCAGTAATATTTTGAAGAAGAGTATGCTATATTTTCTGAGCCATTGTATAAATGAGAATTTTCTTCCTGCCACACAGTAACATTTTGGATGTATGAACATCTTTTCTCATAATATCTACACCACTCCATTTTCTTCTGTTATGTCATTTTATGAGACTTTATCTATGCTTATACTCATTCTATGGTCTATCTTCTAATGAAAAGTATTTTTAAGAGTGTGATGAAGTAGAATTCTTTTTCTATGAATTTGTTTTTCTGAATAAGAAGTGACTTTTTCTAGCTATATGGTTCTTAACTTACTATCACTGTTACTGTGAAAAAGGAAAAATTTCAATGTATGCTTTTATTTCTGAATTAATATTTAATTCACTGTTAAGTGAATTAAAACATTGAAAGAGCCTAGAAAAGAAACAGATGTGTGGGAGTGCTCATAAGATGACCACAGAAGTGTGTGGAGAAAGCGCATAGATGCACGGTATTCTTATTTTTAAAAATTACTTTGATGCCCTACTTTCTCTCTCATGAATTCATGTTCATCAATAACTCTTTCTTTGCTGATTTTAATTTCTGTATTGTCCTTCTTGTTTTCTTCCAGAGATCTCTAAGCCTGCCCTTTACAACATATACAACTTCCCACCATCATGCAACAATGCAGACTTTGTCGTTATTGCTGTATTTTGCTTCCTTGTTTCAATTCCCACATATTTTATAGCTTGTCATCTTTGCCAGTTGTAATCTCTACTTGATTTCTGTTTTATTTGTTAGGTAAATCCCCTCTTCAGGAGTACAGATAGAAACAACATTGATGTTGACAGCTCAAAGCCAACTGAGCAGCATTTAGTAGACTTCCATAAGACTCTAAGGGATTAAGCATAGCTGGTTTTATCTGCCACCCCTGCCTTGATTTCTGATACTGTATCAAAATTGTGTATTGTAAAACTGCATAATTCCCAGGACACAGACTCTGAAAATCCTCAACAGTGTAATTCTACTTGAAGATCTTGGCTTGTGAAGAAGATCACTGCCCTTAACCATCAGACCCTGCCTCCAGATACCTCTTCGCTCACAGTGGTAGGGTCTTTTGGTGTCAGGGCCATCCTATGTAACTGAAATGCAACAAGTCTGTTTGCCATAAAGTAAGGATAGAAATATCAAATGTTTACATTTCTCCTGGCTTAGAGGAGTAAACCTGTGAAACAAGATGTAGACAAGAGAACACTCACATAACATCTTTTACAGATTCATTTCTAGACACATTCTCAGAAATACCATGGCATGAGGTAGGGATGGTGAAAGAGATTTTTACTGATGTGTCTTATCATTTAAATTTTAATACCTATAGATAAAATTCACTAAAAAGAATATCTGAAAATTTCATAACCATTTTAATGAGTAATTTGAAGTCAAGTCAACATTTTGTTATTCTTTAGAATGAATGTTTGTCATTTTCTATATTGTTGGTTATTTTAGTCACTTTCAAGGAGTCTACTTAATGGTCTACCAGCAAAAAAATTAAACTGCTGCATATGAATTACTGGTATAAAAATGATCATTGACTATACTTAAACAACCAAAGAAAACAATTTTATTTTATTCTGTGAAACAAACATCTCAAATTGTATTACATAATATTATAAGATGATAGTATTACTCATGTTATATTCTTTGATTTTTTTTCNTTCCAAAGAGAGGAATGAAAGGCATAGGTACCAGACTGCTCTGGGATACTTGATGATGTACTGAGTAAGTTGTTCTCTAGGCCAAATCAGCGTATTTATAACGATTCTCAGGTGACTGTCATCACTGTGGGGACTCTATTGATACACACTGTAAACCTTCCTAGGAAGGTAAAACTAGTAGTCTTTGGAAATGATTTAGAACAACACATAAAAAAACAGATATGCATCACACATATGTACACATGGATGTACACACACTTCACAAAAATTATTCTTATAACTAAAATAAAATTGGGGAACTTGAGGGTTAAGGTTAAAGAAATAGTTAAACTACTCAAAGTAGTCTTTGGTCCAACTCATTTAGATTATATTTACATTTTATACTAGTTAACAGAGAAATCTACAATTTTCTTTTAAAATGAGAATAAAGTAAAAGATCAAGTGTTGGAACTAATGAATAAAAATCTAACATANTAATAATCTGATCCATTAAGCCTTTGGCATCTACCTTAAAATAGTCCTTTGTGTTATTTCTCANCATATTAATATATGAGGTGTATGAAGGACAGAGGTTAATAGAAATGCTGAAGGGTTTACTGNACCAATTAAGGGACATTTGTGACCCTCCATCACATGATACTTTTTAAACTGTGATTAATCTTAGCACCATTTTTTAATAGATTGTTTTCTTTAATTTTGCTAAAGAGATTAGAGTAACTCCTCATTGTTTTCAACCTAAACGTAAGGAGCCTCATNGATATGTACTAAAATAAACTAACCTAGAACAGTGGTCCTCAACCTGGGGGTCAAAGATCCTTTCACAGGGGTTGCCTAAGACCATGGGAAAACAGATATTTAGATTGTGATTCATAACAGTAGCAGAAATTACAGTTATGAAGTAGCAACAAAAATAATTTTATGGTTGGGCATCACCACACATGAAGAACTGTATTAAAGGGTCATAGCATTAGGAAGGTTGATGACCACTGACATAGAAAGTGTTATAGGAGGCAAGGCAAGTATGGATAGTAAAGTTACAATAGCATGTATAGATTCATGTGTACTTAGTACCAAATGTGTGATTTCACAGACTGTACTTACTTTCTCTGTGCATCCATTTCTTTCTCAGGAAAGCAGGCCACTAAATCATACAACTTGATCAGACTGTTAAGTAATTAAATAGTACAGAGTGTGAAGAGCTCTGGACACTGGGCACATACTGAAATTTCTTATTTCCTTTAGAAAGATTTACTACAAGGGTCACAGATTTTAAAGGGACAATTAACTGGATTCCAATCTAAATATTAAGACTCGAGCTGTATTTCCTGCATATCCTCTGTGTGCCTGTAGCATACCTGAGCCACAAGGAGATGAAAATGAAGCCACAGTCACACCTTGTAAAAGGTATATAATTTGTTATGACATTTTTATGCATGTATGTACAATTAATATATGCTAATATAAAGACTGTCATAATTCAAACACATTGGTTATCAACAATGAGCTAAGTCAGAGTAACTCCAGAGCATTCCTTGGACTCTGCTTTAATCCACACACTTATTTATAAATTAATTAATACTAATTAACATGTCTCACAGTGTATCACACTAGATGTGTGCTAAGAGCCCAACCTTCTTGTTTATTGCTTTAATTCATATTCTGTCCTGTTTTGTTTTGAATGGGAGGGAGGGAAAAGCAGTCGAGTTTCCTTCTTTTCCTTTTAGAAAGTTTACATTTAGTTACAGGCTTTTTGGTGTTAACATCACCCCCCATCTCACCATCTTCAGAATGTCCTTTTCTTTCTCTCCACTTGATGACAAGGCAGTGTATCTGAATTGCTTTCTGGTCCTTTTTGCAAGCTCAGTTGAAATTATAAAGGAGAGGATGCTGTTACTGGGAAGAAAGATGGATCTAGGGGAAAAGACAGTGAGACAGCCCCAGGAACACAGAGATTTGTAACTGACAGAGGATTGAAAAAAAGCAAATGAGGAATGGCATCCAAAGTTTGTTTCAGCAGCATGGTTGGACCAAACACTCCATAGTTCATTCAAGTCAGTAAGAAATAAAGTTATTTATTGCTATATTGATGAACGTTTCATTTCAAGAGAAACTTACATACTTATACTTCAAGAGAAATGACTGAATGCTGCCTTCATCTTTGCTTCTTGGAATGAACTGTCTGGGATTGTCCCCCTTTTATCCAGTTAGCGCAGTTTTCCGATAGATAGATGAAGTGNTATAGGTAACAATGGTTTCAGGGTATANTCATTTTTATATTGCAGATTGAATATATTCATCTCTTAGAAATGCCTGTATCCTAATCAGAATTTAAGGGGTATACCATACTCAGGCAGAGAATTACCGTAGCAGATTCCAGAAGAAGACACTGATTAAAAAAGAAAATCAGGCTGCTTATCTTTGGAGAAAGAGCTGAGTTTGCACTTAGTTTATGACATCTTTGGGCTACATAGACTCTGTTGAGTTGTTTAATTAACTACCTATAAAATGGACCTAGTGATATCAACCTCATAGATCATTTGAATAATGTTATACATGCAAATTATTCAATAATGTGTTACAAAATAAAAATCATATTAAACACCTTGATGCTCTGACATAGCTGGTGTTAGTCTTAATGCTGATCATTTTTCTAATAATAGAAGTGTGAATACAAATTTTCAAACACCACCAACAGCACATAGTAACATGTATACTGAGATTTATAAATCCAGAAAAGNTTTTTTTTCCTTAAACTTCAAGGTATATTACTTTAAGAGACAATTAAATTTATGTATTATGGCCTGATTATTAGAAGAAAGTTGAATACAAAGAAAATAAAGAAGCCACTATTGGTATTCTTAGAGTATAAACACCCATTGTTATTCTTTCATAGAATGATGTGCACAGAAATATCCCACAATTAGACCAAGTCTAAAGGAATAATGTGTTCAAACATATGAGATTATTTGCGCCATTCTAGTCAAACCACCATGCTGGGTTGAGTTGAACTGTTAGAATCTTTGACCAGGTAGAGAGAAGCTGGTCCAACCATATTCCTTTCCGTCCTCTACTCTGATCAGAACTCTTTCCATAACTTCTGCTTTATCTTGGCAGTCTCCACTTAGAACATCACATACCATCTTCATATTGTCAAGGATTTTCTATGCCCCATCCTTCAGGACACGTTGAGATTTTGATGGTACTGAGTCACTAGGACTGAACACCAGATGTATGTTTAAAGAAGACTGTAAAACAATATACATGGTTGCTGAATGGTACCATGAGCAGACTAAGCACATGCCTCTGGAAGACTCTCAGCATACAGTGTAACTGCTAAAGAAGGGATGCTTCATTGTCAGAGGTTAGTCTAANTGATGGCTTCTTCTCTTCTCCTTATAAACAGGTACTTTTGCCCAGGGATAACAGAAAACAACTAAATTGCCATAAACGATCAGCAGCTGTCACACTCTTTCCTACATTTTTAAGGGGTCGAGAAAATCCATAAATTTAGTGTAAGTACTTCTTCTCAGAGAGGAGTTTTTCTCAGTGTATTACTGTCACCACAAAGAAAAGAAAATACTGTATTGCACAAATCTGAGTTTAATTCTACTCTTGTTTGCCTCTCACACCTGTTTGCTTTTCAAAGAACTGCTGATACTCATAAATTATCTTCAGAGGCCCTCTCAGAATGGATTCTCTAAGCAAGTGTTGGCTTTCAACATGTAACCTTAAATGGTGTAGCATACACTTTTCTCTTCTGAGACTTCCAATTCTGTGTTCTATTGTTTTTGAAGAATTATTGCTGATTCTACTTATGATTATTTGTTTCATATACTTGACCATGGGCCAACACTATTGATTTATCAAATGTCACAATTCTCTAACACAGAATATAGCTTTTGAATTAATTTTTGAAATAAGATATTCAAAGTAATGTGCTTAATAACACCAGCTTGTCTTCATCAACTCTTCCAAAGTGATCTCCCCAGAGCAGCAGCAAGGACATCACACTCCCAAGCCCTCTCCCACTCCCCATACAAAAGGGCCGAAGCCCTGGGGAAGGGGATCAGTAATGATACTCGAAAAAGCCCTCCAGGCTCCCATGCATGCTCAACTCCATTTACTGCACTCCCAAGTCACTGTGTGGACACCCATAAGTGAAACTTGACTGCATTTTAGAATGTAATAAAAGAATATTTCCCTTTACCATTATCAAGTGAATA
Source organism: Neotoma lepida (assembly GCA_001675575.1). Taxonomy (NCBI): domain Eukaryota; kingdom Metazoa; phylum Chordata; class Mammalia; order Rodentia; family Cricetidae; genus Neotoma; species Neotoma lepida. The sequence continues at coordinate 33,483 of LZPO01108879.1, forward strand.
CTGTATATAGAAATAATCAGCAACAGAAATCTTAAATTCAAAAACTAAAGATTAATCTATCATTTTCTTATGTCATCAGGCATTTGCTTCCAGCAGCTTTAAAGAGCCTCAGANGAAGAGAGCTAAGGGTGTTTTGATAGTCTTTCAGTTGTGAAGAAGTAATGTGCCTGCTCCNTGGAGTAGAGGCGGGGAGTCCGCCAGTCCCCGGTGCTCAGGGATTTTAGACGAAGCAGGGGTAAAGACGGTGAGGAATGTCATTCAAGCCATGCCCTCCTTTTCCTAACTCCTCTTTTCACTGTTTGGTCTTCTTCTTCCTCATTTCCTTGGGGAACAGAGTGATTGATAGCCTAATCCAATGACTGTATTCCAGCTGCCTCAGCGAGGACTCTTTTCCTTATCATTAGCAGTTAGCCTATGGTTAAATTCGCAGCTCACTGCTCGGGACTGCCCCTGAGATTTCAGGGTCTGGCCTTTAGAAAATATTTAACATAAAACTGAAATCTTGACATACTGAGAACTCAGTTCTCTGCAAGGATTCGTTAATTAATCCAATGTACTGTACCAGTGTTCGGTATGAGACTGTGACACGGTGAACCATTTCGGAGGCTTACAGAGATGTGTAGTCCTAAATTAAACAGCCTCTGACGTGTACCTACACTGATATTTTAGTGCAGGAGATATGCATGAATCTCTGAATATTTAAATTCAAGCTCTGACATTGACACAATACTCTCTAGTTTCACTTTCATAATAGAACCTTTTTTGACTAATTTCAAGCTTGACATCATTCTTTATGATAAAAACATACACATACAAGGAAAGAAATTTAATAATTCATTGCCATTGCTGCAAAGTTAAGTTTTCATAATATGCTTGTCAGGTCTTTTAGTTTACAAAGTCAATCAAATATTATAGGAATTGGTGCAGAGAATAATTTATTTTCCTAATTTTACACACACACACACACACACACACACACTCATGCACACGCACACACATGCACATGCATACACACAAATTATCAGAGGATCTATGATTTTGTTGGCTCTTACATACTGTTTAATCATTTATTTGCAGAACAATGGCTATTTTGAAATGTCTAAGGGGNGGCTACAGACCTTGGTCTGTNCCTTAAGCCTTCACCCTTGCCCCATCTGTTGATGAGCTGTAAGCATCTATGGATATGGCAGCTGAGTCTCAGAAGAAAAATTATGCATCTCATAACTGCTACTTGGCTGGAATGTCAAAGCCAAGGTAAGGCTGTGCCTCAAACTCTGTACTTGGCATTTTCCCTCTGTCTGCATTGCTGCCATGATGCAAACATGAACAGTGAGATTTGTGTAGGACAGGTAGCAGGCACGCTCACTGTCAAAAAATCTATTATTAGGGCTCTGATCTCCTGCATAGACCAGTGGTGACTAAACAGTGATGCATGTGAACTGAAGCAAAGGCAGTACAATGAAAAGGGGATGCCTTGTCAATCAGTGCATAAGCATTTTCAAGTGAGCATTATTTAAATGAGCATATTTTTAATGGTGAGTTTCTCTGGACCAGAGTGATAATTTATAATGGAAATTGTAAGTCAGCATGTTTTATTTAATATGCCTACTTTGAACTGTTCTGCAAATATGACTCATATACATTTATATAACGGGGTCTTTGTAATTGGATCTGTTAAACTTTGGATACTCTAACAATGTTTTATATAAGAAAATAGCAGAACACAATTTTTTACAATTATTTGAGTATATACACAAATGGAAAAGTGAAACAGAATGCTCTCTTTTAAATGATTTCTTATGGCATGATCTAGCAGCATGTTTTTTCCGAAATTTTATCTTTAACTATTAAATTATTTTAAACATTTCNCTGTTAAAACTTTAGTGCTTATTGATAAGGATGGTTACAATAGATAGCTTAAATTTTATGACAGATAGTAGGTGTGTTTTTCTAAAAGGCTTTTATGCATCAGTAATCATGTGATTGACACATTAAAAAATCCAACCCTTTAATGACTACTTCCTAATAAAAAATATCAACACTGTATTTTGTGATATGATTGTGATGTGTAATATAAGTGCTAAAATGATCTACCAAAATCAGCAGTAGCTTGCATGTTTGAAAATAGTTATTTAAAGAAAAATGTAACTAAAACTTTTGAGTTTCCAATCTATTGTATGTTTTATCATCTTGCCAGATTTACACAAAGTCACTGGTACTCCAGCAATATAAGCTTAAGTCTGTGATGAAATTGGATTACAGTGGATAGTGCAATCCTTGAGACCTATATGGTGAGGGAGAACTGGCTTCTTCAAGTTGTTCTCTAACCTTCATGTATACACTGTGGCATGCTTGCACCTGCACACACACACACACACACACACACACACACACACGATAATTAA
>LZPO01108880.1:14866-29201 GCA_001675575.1 Neotoma lepida
GTTTTTTTAATGGATGATTATTCTGTTAGGGTCTGAAGAACAACCCACAAAACGGAGACCACCACTCACATATGCAATCAGCAAGAGCATTTTTTATTCCAGCATGCAGGGGTCTGCCAGCCAGACAACAAAATGGCTGTGACCCAGAACAGAGTTTGCAGATTCCTTTTATAGGCAGCCAGGAGGAGATGAAGTCATCCTGAATATGATTGCTCAGGGTTCCTCTTCCTGCTTTAACAGAGTACAGAAACCAAAACTGAAACTAAATTAAAACTTAGGCCTAGTGGAGGCTGGGGCCAGGAGAAACCTAGCAATGGAGCTGCTGTGGCCCTTCATTGTAGCTGAAAGTTTCTTGGTCCTGCCCGGCCCCGAGATCTTACAGCTGCTTATAAAATAATTACTCAAGGGCTTATATTAACTACTATATGGCCTATGACTTTAGCTTTTTGCTAACTAGCTGTTACATCTAAATTAACCCATTCCTATAAATCTATATGTTGCCATGTGGCTGTGGCATTACTGGTCTGCTGGCATCTTATTGCTCCTTTGGTGGCAGCTGGTGTCTCTCCCAACTCTGCCCTTCTTCTCTCTGTATCTCTCTTGGATTTCCCACCTGGCTGTAAGCTTTCTTGCCATAAGCCAAAACAGCTTTATTTATTATCCAATGGGAGCCACACATATTCACAGCATACAGAAAAACATCCCACAGCACTTCCCCTTTTCTATCTAATCAAAATGGAAGGTTTTAATTTTTTAACATAGTAAAATTATATATGACAAAACAGTTAAAAAGCAAGAATTACAGTTACAATATCTAGTCTAATTGTATTTGGCAAAATTAAAGAAAATATATCATCTTATTTTTGTGACTCTAAAGTTTTATATCTAATTTATCTTTTATCATAACCAAGGAAAATTATAACTATCCAGTCTTCAACTCCATCAAAGACCACAGAAGGATATAATATTACCCGAGTAAACAGGAAGTACATGACAAGCAACTTCCATAATTCTAGAAATGACAGAGACATCTGGCTACCTGGACAATCATCCAAAGTTCCTCTGTAACACTGGTGCATCTATCTTCAGCCAACAGGCCCAGAGTCCCTGGCATAGCTTTCAGTGAAGCAGGAAATTTTAAGTACCGTTCTGCCCATTCTGGCAAAGTTTGCCAGTCGTGTCTCCCCATGTCCTGTAGAATGTCTGGCAGGTTCTTCTACAAAGCAAGAAGCTGAAGGACCATCTTGCCTTGCGAAGTTCAGTGGTCACCTTCCTATGGGTCTTGCATGTCCAGTTTATACAGCATCCTGTCAAGCAGTCAGGGCAAGGGCACTTTTTTGCCTAGTGGCTAACTTTTGCCACAAAGAAAGCAAACTCCATAATGAGTTTCTTCGATGCCCATTATCCTCTTTGAAGTAATTAGTGCTTCCAGGAGCAGACATATCTCACTGTCCAGAAAAGTCTAAGTTCTCAAAACATTTTAAATGCCATATTCTGTAGGGTCTTTGAAATATACCTTTGTCTACCTAAAAAACTCAACCAACATGACTGTAAGTTTGATTATCATAGATGACCATTAATCTGTATTTCTTAATTATATTTTACAATTTTAAATGAATTGCATAAACATAGTACCTTAAGCAAGAGTAGAAATATATATATATATATACAGTATAACAAAATTAACTTTAAATTTGTATCAATAAACTAAAATCCATANCAATGTAAAACACTTCAAATGAGTTGTTGCTTTTTAAAAGTAGATTGAATAATCTACCCTTTTATCCTATCATATCTAATTCCTATATTTCTATATCATGCCCCCCTTTCTTCTTTTAGAAAGAGATTGACTATGACCCATAACAATTTGTAACCATCCCCTAAACAAAGACAAACATCCATAATCCATTTTTTTGGAGGGAGAATGTAGGCATAGTCCTCTAGGTTACTTCCTGATGATTGGGGGTGCTGTTAATCTTATGGGGATCCTGAGAAAATTCAAGTTATGGTCAAGTACTTGGAAGACTGGCTATAACCTTTGCTGATAGATACCATCTGTCAAGGTTCAGGAGGTCTCACTTGATCAAATCTGATTCATCTTAACCTGGAACAATTCCAAAGCCTCTTGCTTCCTGTGGAAACAAAAGCAGAGCCTCCTTTTCAAAGTAACATCTACTTAGTCCCAAATTTTAAAGTCAAGATATCTTTAAAATATATATATTGGTTTAACGCAGCAACCTTTACAATCAAATGTCTCTCTCCAGTTAAAAATCCCAAAGACAACACAATCCAGACTCTGTGCAATTTCCATCTTTATGTGGCTTAACTTTTATATTCTTTTACTGTCTCTTTAAAGACTTTATTTTTTAAGACTATCATTTCTTTATATAACTGCCTATACTCATTTTCCTTTCTCTTTCAAGCCTACATACATTTTTACACACATTGTAAACCATTTAGAGTTTTATTCCATCTGAATCTGTGTTACTGTGAATCTATAATCCTTTTCTGACTAGGAGAGATTTTAAACTGTTAAGTTGCATGGCTAGGACTATTGACTCCACCCCATTCAGCTTTCCAACTTGTCAGAGGTACATTTACCACCAGCTCTGGGAGCCATGCTCACTGCCAACTTTGGGAAGCAATGGGTCTATGCCTCCATCCAGAAACCTTTTTTTTTTTTCATCTATACTATCAAAAGCTAAGTCTACCATACAGTGCACTGCATGGCTTGGAGATACCTCTGTGTACCATGGTGGGAATCCCCTATAGTGTAGGTCAAGCCTGCATTCTGCGAATCCACCGTACTGTAGCTCAGGCCCACGTGCTGTGGCATCTCTGTATCACAGCTTGCCTGAGAGACACAACTAGGAAGCTCTTCTTAGCTCCATTTTAGAATCTTTTTTTAAAAGTTTTCTCAGGTTTGGAATGGAAATTCTTGCTACCACGTCTGGGTGCGAAATGTAGCTGGAAGTTTCTTGGTCCCGCCTGGCCTTGCCATCCAGAAGCCGCTTATAAAATAATTACTCAGAGGCTTAATTACAAACTGTATGGCCTATGGCTTCAGCTTCTTGCTAACTAGCTCTAATATCTAAATTAACCTATTCCTATAAATCTGTATGTTGCCATGTGACTGTGGCATTACTGGTCTGCTGGCATCTTATTACTCATTTGGTGGTGGCTGGCATCTCTCCCGACTCTGCCCTTCTGTCTGTATCTCTCTTGGATTTCCTACCTGGCTGTAAGCTTTCTTACCATAGGCCAAAAGAGCTTTATTTATTATCCAATGGGAGCCACACATATTCACAGCATACAGAAAGATATTCCCCAGGACCTCATATTCAGTGTGTACAAAAACTAGCAATTGCAGCTTTCTGCCATGGACATTTCTGCCATTCTCTATGATTTTTAAGGCCTGGCCATTGTTACACCATCACCATCAACTTTCAGAGGTTGTGTGCTTGGGACCAGTCCGAAGTGGAGTTCCCCACTTTTTTTTAAGACAGAAAAAAAAAACCAGCAAAATGAGCAAATTTCAACAAGAATGATGCTTGAAAGTTCACCAAGATGAACCAATTAAAATTACTTGTCACTAGGGCCTGAGACTGCTATCCTACAGAGACTCCAACTGAGATTAGCCAACCCTTCCCCCTTTATTATGCAAACAGGCTGAAGTCTTGGGTTCCAGGGATAGTAGGTGTGGCTCTATCAAAGTGCCTACATCCCACCGGAAGCCAGCATTTCTGTACATGTGTTTGTGTATCTGTCCATTCTCAAGCAGCCCCTAGTTTTGTCAGTTTCAGGGATATCCTGAGGCTATTTTGAGTTGTTTACTTCCTGTTTTAATGAGCTTCTTGGCAGAATGCAATGATTTGATCTTGGAGGAAACTACTACACAGCTATGGAATCAAATAGGATTGGGAGCAAAGAGGTATTTAAAAATCTCTTTTTAGCAAAATGCTTTAGAAGTTACAAAACTTTCAGGCAATGGGAGAAGCTAGTCAAAGTAAAGACCAGAAGACTGCAACAATTATAATATACTCAACTCTGCTTCCTGCATTTCAAATAACAACACATTGATGGATTAAAAACTATAGCATGAAAACTCAATTGTGTTCTAATATTTGATGATTATATAGGCCTTTTAAGAATCAAATATTAAATTCTTTCACATTTTTTTTCTTCTCAAATTTTTAGAGAAATTATTGGTTAAAGATTAACTTTGTCAGAGTGTAAATGATCATCTTGATTGAAATACATTGAACTTTTACATGACATTTTAATTTAATGACTGGAAGACTGGGGAGATTCAGAGAGCGAAGAGCTTGCTATGCAAGCATGAGAATATGAGCTCAGATTCCCAGCATCAACATAAAACCTGAGCATAGCAAAGAGCCCCTATAACTCTGGGGCAGGTGGATCGCTGGTATATTGGTCATGGTGTTTTTTTCATAACAGCAGAAAATTAACTAATACACCACAAGAGTGTGCTGCTCATCAAATCCAGCTGTAACACCAAACTCTAGGTGGAGAGTGGCAGAGGATGACATCTACATTTATTTCTGGCCTCCTTATGCAACTGTATACACACACACACACACACACACACACACACACAAGCACATACACACATAACGTACTAACAGATACCACATATACACTGGTTTTTCTCTCTTTTTTGTTTTACGGGTGACTTGTCTTTGTTTGAACCATTTCACAGTTCTAATTGTATTGTAGAATGTCTGAGCCCACTCCCAGGTTTGAAAACCTACCAATACCTGGGCTTGGCTTGAAATTCCACCAATCCCCACCCTGGAAATCTCCACCCTGGAAAATTCATCCCCCAAGAAACCCTACATAAAGCCTACCTTCTGTTCAGTTCCTTGATGCTTCTCACCCAAGTAGAGACAGCGACCTTCTTGTGTCTCTCCCAATAAATCCTTTGTGTGAGTTTTGTTTTGTGGTGTAACTCTGTGGTATTCCTTGGCTCCTGACTGCCAAGATACCTTTCCTTTCAGAGATGTAACACTTACATTGGTTCCATGACTTGGATAGGATATCCATGTGCTCCCTCTCTGGGTCTGAGCTGTACTGGGACCATCTCATCTCTAGTCCACCTGCAACAGACTCACCTTCTGGCTCACTACTTGGCAACCTGTTTACCAGCAACAATTTGGTAAGTTCCTCCTTTAGCCAAAGTAAATGCTCCCCCAAGTCTGAGGATGTGAANAGTGAGCATCGGGCACTCCTCTGGTACTCTTGGAGGCAGAGGTATCTCAGCTACGGTCTTTAGAGCTATGGCCCACCCTCTTCACCTGACCCCATCCTGCCACCCTTGAAGCTGTAATCCTTCAGTTTCCTTAAGCCCAACTGGACTATATTACCCTTCCTGTCCTCTTCTCCTGCCTTCCTTTTGGAGCTTCCCATCAGTCACAGCTCCTCTAGACCCTCATGGCTTTGGCAACCACCCCACTCCTGATCCTTTCCTGTGGAAGAGACTCCTCCTCCTAGAGCTTGGTTTTCATCCTCACTCTTTGGCCTCCATGAAAGCCATGGTACCAGACACTGAGCCTCTCCTCAGGCTTAGCCAGGCCAAGCTCTGACTGGTCTGTATCTTCCTTGGGTCCTCCCTGAATCCTGGGGATGCCTGTGCCTACAGGTTGCAGTGACATTTTTCCTTCTCTCTCATCCCTTGGAATAGTGACTTCTGTATCTTGTCATTCCCTCTTGGTGATGCCTTTTAGAACACATCCAGGCTTTCNACCTGATTGGCACCCAACCTGAATGCCCTTAAACTTGTTTGCCTTTGCAATCAAATTTGGCCTCAATATCCTTTACATAGCCACCCCAAAAGGCCTCCTAATGGCACCTGAGATCCCAATATTATTCAAGACCTTTTACAAATACTGTGAGAGATTGGGGAAAAGGAAAGAAATTTCCTACATCCAAGCTTTCTGTTACCTCTGCTCAAAGACTTCCCTCTGTTCTTGCTGTTCCTCAACTCAGCTCCTCTAGCTATAAAGCCTGAATAAGATGATTTATCTACTACTTTTATACAGCTAATGAGTCTCCCCCTTATCAGTCTCAACCTACAACCCCTTCCCCTTCTCTAACCTCTCAGGTTTCCTTTTCTCCCTCCTCAGTGACAAGCCACCCAAATCAACTCTCCCTGGCACCTACTTCCAGCCCATGGGCAGCCCTTAGTCCTCCTGCTACTCACTCCTGATTCTCCACAAGGCTCCCTTTACCTCCCACTACCTGGCCTTAGCTGGCCATGGTTCTCCTTTTGTGGGAGGTTGCTGGGGTAGATGGCTTGGTCATGATATATGTCCCCTTCTCATTAAGGGAGCTCTCTCAAATAGAATAGAGATTAGGGTCCTACACTGCTAATTCTTCCAACTTTATTAAAGAATTCCAATACATTACTCAATCTTATAACCTTACTTTGCATGATGTTTATATGATTCTCAGCAACAATCTCACTGAGGAGCTCAGACAAATCTGGGACCAGGGTAGGGTGCATGCAGATGAAATCCACCAAAGTAACACCACTTGCTCAGTTGGGAATGGGGCAGTCCCCTGACTGTGACCCTGAATAGAATTACAATACCCCAGGGGGCACTCTTGCTAGTGATCAATTTATAACTTGCCTCACCTGGCTAGTCTCTAAAAGGGCAGCCCTAAAACAGTAAATTATGAAAAAATCCAAGAGGTCATTCAGGATAAACATTAACACCTGTTTCAGTTCCTAGACTGCCTTAGAAAGATCGTCTTGCAATACACCAGTCCGGGTCCTGGAACCCCAGATTGGAGGCAACTCCTTTTGACGTATTTCTTTTCCCAGAGTTTCCCTTACATTAGGGCCAAATTTAAAAGTCTAGAAAAAGGACCCCTGACTCCACAGGCAGCAGTCTTAATAATGGCTTTTCAGGAGTTCCATGAGAGAGATGAAAAAGCCTGAAAACAAAAATACCAGCTGTAGTGGGTAGCTGTTCTATGACTTTGAAGCACCACCCCTAGAGATGCAGCAGGTAACTGCTCCACCTGCCTATGACCTTGAAATACATGTCCCTGGGGCATGGCCACTCGGACCCTTAAGACCTGAGGCATGTAGGCATCTGTGCTCTCTTCATTCCTTCATGGGACTTGAATGTGAGACTGATCCAGGCAGCAGGAACAGCATTCCAGAACCTGTGTCAATTCTATTCTGTACAGTGAGTTTTTCACCTTAATAAATCCTTTGCCCTTTGAACAGATTCTGTGGATTTCTCATTATAACTAGATGCAAGTGAAGGCCTTTAGACTGTCCATAGCAACTTCCCAGGCTCCCTGATCCCCCAAGCCAGAGAACCTCCAGGTCCCTTTTTCAATACAGTCAGAAGGGTCATTGGTCACAGGTCTGTCTGAACCCTTACAAACCATTTCAACCATGCACACAGTGCCATCGAGAGGGCCATTGGGCCATTGACTGTCCTCATGTCCCTCATGGCATGAGGACAATAGGCCGAGGTCACTCTACAGCTGACCCTCTATGTCTGGCCATAGATGTCTGAGGGGTCTTGTGCCTCCTTGGCCCAACCACTGCCATCTCTGAAAGGGAGCTTCAGGTAGTCATCACAGTTTCAGGGCGGTCCATCTCCTTCCTTCTGGATGCCAGAGCCACTTTTTTTTTGGTCCTGACAGAGTTTAGTACCCCCTTGATACTTTTCCTCTTGATCATTTATTGTCAGACTAGGAGACAGCCTTACCAGCCTCACCAAACCCCACCAATTATCTGTACCATTAGGGGTATTCCCCTTACCCACTCCTTCCTAATGGTACCAACCTGTCCATTCCCTTGCTGGCAAGGGAGCTCCTAGCCGAAGTGGAGCTATTTCCTTTGCTCCCCAATCCACTTGACCCCCATGCTCACCAGCTGTACCCCTCCTCCTCTTCCAAACCACACAATCTGACACATCTTTCCCCTTACTGGACTCCTAGGTGGGTCCCCAGGTATGGGACACCCAAAACCCCTCTATAGCCAAACATCACCCCCCTCTCATCATTCAAATACAAAAACCCACCAAATATATAATTAGGCTCAATACACATTCAATATCTCTCCAAAGCCTCAGGGGACTTAAGCTTCTCATCTCTGACCCTTTAAGAAAAAAAAAAATCTTCTACATCTTCTACACCTCGTGTCTTCCCCCTTTAACACTCTCATATTCATAGTTAAAAACCTACCGCTTGGTTCAGGTCTCTGACTAATCAGTTTAGCAGTGGTTTCTCTGCACCCCATAGTACCCAACCCCTATGCTCTCCTGCTGTCCATCATCCCCTCAGAGACCTCCTATTTCTCTGTCCTAGACCTCAAAGACACCTTCTTTTCCATTCCTCCCAATCCCCAGTTGCAAAGTATCTTTGCCTTTACTTGGACTGACCTGGATACTCACCTTCCTACCCAACTCATTTGAACCATCCTCCCCTAGGGATTCTTAGACAGCCCACATCTATTTGGCCAAACCCTGGCCTCCGACTTATTCTCTTTGATTCTTCTGAAACCCAAGCTTATATAATAAATATGTAGACTATCTTCTTCTTTGTAGTCTGTCCCTGCAAATTAGCCAGGCCAACACCTCTACTTCATTAAATTTTCGGTCTGGCCAGGAATATAGTGTCTCACTCACTAAGGTCCAGCTGTCCACCCTTCAGGTTACTTATCTGGGGATAGCTATTTCTCCAATTCACAAGACCATTATCCTAGATAGAAAACATTTAATTCAGTCTCTCACAGTCCCTACTACCAAGACGAACTTCTATCATTCCTAGGGCTGGCTGGCTTCTTACACTCTTGGATTCCTTTTTTCTCTCTTCTCATCCACCCCATATATGAAGCAGCCTTTGACCCCTCCCACAAACTCCTCCTTACACCCATTACTAGGCCATTTTGTAATTTCAACAGGTCCTTCTTCAGTTTCCAGTCTAACACCTTCCATGTTTGACTTGCCCCTTCTATGTGATGCTCTATGTCACAGAGGAAGGATATGCTCTTCAGGTCCTGGGTCACCAACTGGGACTTTCCTTTGTATCCATTGAATGCTTATGAAAAAAACTAGACCATACTATCNGAGGATGGGCATCTTGCCTGTGTGCTCTGGCCATAGCTGAGCTTTTTTATATGCAAATCAAAGAAGCTGACCTTTGGGTCACATATTACTGTCATCTCTCCTTACCACCTGTCCCGCCTTCTAACATACAAGGGTCTCTGAACACCACCCCCTTCATTAGTTGTAATGAATCTTTCTCTGTCCCACCAGCCAGCTCCCAAATAATGACACAGAAACTTCTTATTAATTGTGAAAACTCAGCCTTAGTTTAGGCTTATTTTTAACTAGCTCTTATAATTTAAATTACCCATTTCTATTAATCTGTTAAGCCACATGTGCTTCCATGTGGCTCATGGCTTTTACTTCTCCTCCTGCATGCCCTGTTTCCTTTGTGTCTGGCGGTGACTCCCCCTTTCTTTTTCTCAGAGCTCTCTCTATTCAAAAGTCCTGCCTCTGAACTGTGGACCAATAACTGTGGAGCGCCCCATGGTGCTGGACTGGGCCCTCTGGAAGTTTGAGACAGTTGTTTGGCTTGAAGTGTTTGAGGGCCCCCAGGCAGTGGGATCAGGATCTGTCCCTGGTGCAGGAGCTGACTTTTTGGAGCCCAGTGCCTGTGGTGGGACACTTGGGGCAGTCTTGGCACAGGGAGGAGGGTCTTATCCTGCCTTGGCTGAGAGTGCCAGGCTCCGAAGACTCTCCATGGGAGACCTTGTCTTGAAGGAGGTGGGAATGGGAGGTGGATTGAGGGGGGGAGCTGGCTGGGTGGGAGAAGGGAGGAGAGGGGAATCTGAGGTTGGTATGTAAAAGGAGTGGAAAATCTTTTTTTAAAAAACAAAACAAAACAAAAGTCCTGCCTCTACCTCCTGCCTAGCTATTGGCAATTTAGGTTTTTATTAAGCCAATCACAGTGACATAGCTTTACACAGTGTAATCAAATATCTCACAACATCCACCCTTTTGTCAAAATAAAAAGGAAAAGGTTTTAACTCTAATATAATAAAACTATGTACAATAAGAACAATTATCAGGTAACAATTGTATTTACAATATCCAATCCATTTGTATTTGTCAAATTTGGAGAAATTACTCTATTATCTATCTTATCTTGATGAGTTCAAGGTTTTATACCTAAACTATTTTCTATCATAACTTGGATTACCATCCTAAAAATATCTTTTCAGACCTCAGAACATTTTTTTTAGATAAAGGATTTAATCTTTTATGTCTCGCAACCTTATATATTTTATACCTCTTTTGTGAGTTTCTTTTTTGAATCTGGTAGCAAAGAAAACTATATAACTATCTCATCTTCAACTCCATCAGAGACCCAAGAAGGATAAAATATTACTTGAATAAACAGGAAGTGTAGAGCAAACAAATTCCAAAACTATAGAAATGACAGAAAAATCCAGCTGCCTGGACAGGCACCCACTCTGCAAAGTTGGGGCACCTATGTTCAGCCTATGGGCCTAGAATATCTGACAGATTTTTTTGTGAAACAGGAATTTTGAAGGGCTATCCTACCTTGTCCTGTCAAAGTTTGACAGTCACCCTTTTTTGTGTTCTCCTTGTCCAGTTTGGACAGCATACCGTCAGCAGTCAAGGCAAGGGCAGTTTCTTGCCAAAATGGCTAGCTTTGCCACATTGAAAGCAAACTCCATATGGAGGTTCTTTGATGCCCATCATCCTTTTNTGAAGTAAATTGGTGCTGCCAGGAGCAGACATGTCTTACTGTTATGAAAAGCTTTATGTTATTAAAACATTTAAAATGTCATATTCTGTAGGTCTTTGAAGTGTTTGAAGAGCATCTATGTAAAATAAATTTTGTATGACCTTGAAAACATACCTAACATACTACAAGTTTGTTATAGATGACTAACTATTAACCTGCATTTCTTAATTATCCTAAAAGGTTTATAATAATAGCTTTTAAGGACTGAAACTTTAGTTACATTTTTAAATGAGCATCATAGGTACAAGACCTTGAACAAGAATAGAAACATATATATAGNATAACAAAAGTGACCTTAAATTTGTATAAATATACAAAAATATCTTAAACAAGACTAGAAACATATACAGTCTAACAAAATAACCTTAAATTTGTATCAATATACAAAAATCCATACCAATGTAAAATATTTGAGACTAGTAGTTGCTTTTTTAGTTTAAAAGTAAATTCAACAACCTACCTTTTTATTCTATCATTCCTATAGCCTCCCCCTTTTCTATTCAGAAAGAGATCCCCAAATCTAATCTCCTCTTTTCAGCTTTTATCCTGACCATTACCAATAACAACTTGTATCTACTCCCCAAATGATGACAAATACCCATAACCCACCAAATGGCCAAAAATCACCTACCCCACCTCTTGGGAATGTGGGTGTCATGTTGTCTAGACTGCTTTCTGTTGTCTGGGGGTGATAGCATCTTTAGGGGACCCTTAGAAAATTGGGATAATGGTCAAGTCCTGGGAGAGCTAGCTGTATCATTTATTGTTCAGTCTCTGTGTAATGAGGAAGTACAGGGCTTATCTGAAGTCCTGGCTGGAATAGTCTGTGAGGCGAGACCATCTCAGCCAGCAACCTTGAAGTTGTTCTGGATGCAGAATTTTGAGGAAACTGCAACAGAGGCATTCTGGGAGGCTGGATCACCTGGGATACCTGTCTCTATTTGTATCTGGTCCTTTTTTTCTGAAAACACATAAACTTTTAAAGGTAACATACATATCTGCATTAACACAAGTATGAAATGTGCAGTGTGCACAAGTCAACTAAGGATGATTTTTTTTGTATAATGTTTGAGCACATAAAAGGCATCTTAACTTTATAAGTTTGTTTGTACTGTATAATGAAACTATAATATAAATCTCTATCCATGCCATATGAAAGGATGGCATGTAAAAATAAGTCATGAGGACTCTATAGCCAATAAGATTTATCATGTCTCATCTAGTCTCAGAGGTGTTCCCATGTCAAGCGATCAGCTTATACATCACCTTTCTTGTAGTCTTTCTTGAATTTTCCATAATGTCCATAGCCAAGATCTTTAGGAGCTATCTCCAGTCAAATCTGATCTTCATTAATTTTGAAGGAAACTATAGCTTTTTGTTTCCTGTAGAAACAAAAGCACAACCTCTCCCCCAATGCAACACATTTTTCAACTTCCATTCTGAAGCCAATTCATCCCTAAAGTATATAGACTGGTTTAATTCAGCAGTCCTTTCCACAATTCAAGTCTCTTAGCAGCTGTTGTTCACTTATCATCATTCGAAAAAAATTCAAAGTCAACAAAACAGCATACAGGATCCAGATACCCTGTGTATTTCCTATCTTTATGTGGCTTAATGTATTTTACTTGGCTCTTTAAAGACTTTACTTTATTATTTTTAACTATTTATTTTTTTCTATGACTGTCTATACCCATTTTTTTTTGTTNTTTGAGGGTTTTTCTGTGTAGCTTTGGAGTCTGTCTTGGAACTCGCTTTGTAGACCAGGCTGGCCTTGAACTCACAGAGATCCTCCTGCTTCTGCCTCTCTAGTGCTGGGATTAAAGGCCTGCGCCACCATCGCCCGGCTTTCTTTTTCTTTCTTTCTTCCTTTCTTCTTTTCTTTCCTTTCCTTTCCTTTCCTCTCCTTTCTTTTCCTTTCCTTTTTCCTTTCCTTTCCTTTCCTTTCCTTTCCTTTTTCCTTTCTTTCTTTCTTTCTTTCTTTCTAACTTTTTCTTTTTTTGTTGTTTTTTTTTCAGCATCTAAGAATCTTTTTAAACATACTATACCTTTTTAGAGGTTTTCAGTGTCTGGGCCTGGCTTTACTAAGAACCTGCAGCATTTTCTGACCATATGAGACAAATCATAAACTGCTATGTCAGCTGCCACATGGCTCAGCTTAGCACATGGAATGGGTGGCTGCCTCCAGCCCACAGGCAGCAGCTGGTAGCTGTGTCTCTGTACATCAAGCCAACCAAGAGATTTCAGTCACCAGGAAGCTGCACCAGAGAGCCACATTTGACTCCATGTGCCAACATTTTTTTAGCTTTCTCAGTCCTATATACATGGCTGGGCATTGGACTGCATGTGTAATGAGTCTTTCTCTGCCCCACCAGCCAGCTCTCAAATAATGACATGGAGATTTCTTACTTATGAAAAGCTCAGCCTTAGGTTAGACTTGTTTGTAACTAGCTCTTATAACTTAAATTAACCCATTTTTATTACTCTATGTGCTGCCATATGGCTCATGGCTTTTACCTCTTTTTCTGCATGTCCTGTTTCCTCTGTGTCTGGCTGGTGACTCCCCCTTTCTTCTTCCCAGAGCTNTCTCTGTTCAGAAATCCTGCTTATACCTCCTGCCTAACTATTGTTCACTTAGCTTTTTATTAAGCCAATCATAGTGACATATCTTTATACAGTATAATCAAATATCTTACAAAAATGAGTTCTCTTTCTTTGGGTAGCATTGATAGAGGACACAACACAACCTTCCAGCCATGCCCATCTCTTAACATTTTAAAGCTCCTCCCCTGACCAGTCCCNGGATACTCCCCATCTTACTCTTGAATTGAGACCCTACAAGAGCTACTACCTCATTCCACATATAAACACTAAGGAGCACTAACTCAGGCCACCTACACTTGGTACACAAATGGCTCATTTCTACATGAAGGAGTCTGAGATATACTGTTGTCTCTGGCCCTATAGGGGTTGAGGCATAAGCTCTTCCAGCCTGTACCAGAAATCAACAGGCTCGATTAATGGCTCTTACTTGTGACTTTCAACTAGTAAAGAGACAGTCCCTAAACTTGGACAGACTCCAAGTATGCTTTTCACACTCTTGTCACATGCAGCTATTTGGAAGAAGAGTGGGCTACTAAGAACAAAAACAGGGTCCATAACCAATTCAGACCATGTTATGGCCCTGCTAAAGATTTTCATCTTCCCACAGCCATAGGAATTGTCCACTGCAAATTGCAACAAGCCAACAATTCCATGGGCTCCAAGGGAAATAACTGAGTGGATGAGGCAGCTAGAGCTGCTGCTCTTGGGGAGGCCTTAATCCCTCACGTGTCACAGAATATCCTCACTTTATAGCCCACATCTATGCTATCATTCCCAAACACTTTGCACCAACTCTTACCCTAGTAGTCACGCTTTTTCTCATTTCATTGAAACCTATTTTCACCCCATTCCTGAGGATCTATCTTTTCTAAAAGCTATCACTGTTTCTTTTCTTTTTTTTCTTTTCTTTTTT
>LZPO01108881.1:3829-27621 GCA_001675575.1 Neotoma lepida
TATAAAATGGATTTTTTTCACATTTTCTTGAATGTGAACATGACAGCAGTATTCTAATTTCATCTCATCATTTGAATAGAGAGGAGGCTACCCTTCCTGCCTCCAAAGAAAGGAGAATCATATATCCGCAACACCAGGGCCAGAAGGATCCAAGCGTTCACTCAAGCCACACCNGTACCCACTCTTTCCTTGGAACAGGTTTGAGAGCTCAAGAATGTAGTTGAAGGCAGGATATTGAAACTCTCTGTGGCGGATCTATGATTCAGGTTGTGTAATAACATTGTAATTAAGGCAAACAATGAGTCTAGAAGGCCATTATCAGAAAACAAAAAGCTTGTTGCTTGTACTGAAGCTTAAATTATTCAATATTTGTTTCATGCGATTTGAAAGAGACTAAAAGGNGCTACCCATTTTAAAATGACATTTTCTAGAGTGAAGACATACTGTTTTACTAGTTAGAATNNGAAAGAGCTTGTGTGACAAACACTGCTTTCTTGGTCATTCAGGCAGTCGATTCCAGCAAAAGTCCTCTGTCAAGGCTCTTGGTGTTTGAGACAAAATTCTACACGAATTAGTTTAAATACAGAAGAGGAATCCTCTGGTTTATAACTGTCATAATGAAAATGGCAAGGATGCCTGGCTCTAAGACTTCCTCAGTTCCTCCCTCAACTTGTTAGGCACTTCTGGTACAGAGCTTCTGACCTAATAGGAGAGTACGCACCTCAGGGGCCCCCAGACCTCATCCTGTCTTTTCTAAGAGACAAGAGGCAAGAGGACTTGTTTGTTCCTGGCTCCAACAGAAAATGCTCCTGGAGATATCTAATATGCTCACTTTAGTCATGTGACTCTCTGACCAATCACAATGGTCAACCCATAGGAAGGGAACATCTGATTGGAAGATANTTGGTCACACTGTTGTCTCTGGNTGGATGACAGTAGAGAAATTTAGNACTCTAAATCTCCTTATAACAATTGTGAAAATATGAAAAATGATGAGACTCTGTTTGTGATATTTATATAACATTCTTCACACTTCATATACTACATAAGGTTTTATCCTAATTAACTGACTCTCTACACTTCTAACGACCCAAGAAAAAGGTATTGGGCAGAATTGTTGTACTATATTTTACAAATCACTTTCCTGCTGGGAGCTCTAGTCTGTAGTTTGGTTATTCTATATTCCTGTGAGGTTAGCAAACTGGAAAGGAAAGGAAATGACTCAAGGTTTAAATTCGCGTGCACTTCATAAGATGATACATGTTAACTTATGGATAAGGTCAGCTCACCTAAACTTAGAATTCTTAAAGCACCGTATCAGGAAAGGTGTGCAGAGACAGGGNGCACACAAACTTTGCCNAAGGTTTANAGAATAATTCTGGGATCCATTGCAATGGGGCANTGCAATNATTAAACTGTAAACTGCTTCCTGGAGGGCAAACACAGGTAACTGGCTGCATGTTACAATCCACAGTGCAATTTGGCATAGCATCTTGCATAAAAGTGTATCCCAAACCACTTTACAGAAGTTAAATTTCCATTCTCCAGCCAATATACGCGATACATTACAGAACATCTGTGTGCAAACATTGCCTCATGGAAAAAAAAAAATCCAAGGCATGAGGTCATAAGATGAAAATCTANAGGAGAATATAGGAAACAGCACTGGGCAGGAAGGAAGGAAAAAGGAAAATGATAAGAATGGAACACTGATACATAAGATTTAGAAATGAATCTTCCATGAGTTAAAGGCACATCAGTTACTTTGCACTGAAAAAGCTGATGGTAAGACAATTGTTCTAAATAATGCAAAGGGGTAGAAGAAGAAATTGAATAAATAAAAACAAGTGTGAGGTACAGGCTGATGAACCCTCCAAGTAGTGGTAAAATTAGATCAGAAGATAATCTCACTGTGATGGAGATATTGTTCTGTATGCTGTGAATATGTGTTGCTCTGATTGANTGATAAATAAAATGCTGATTNGCCAGTAGCCAGGCAGGAAGTATAGANNGGATAAACAAACAAGGAGAATTCTGGGAAGAGGAAGGCTGAGTCAGGAGATGCCAGCTGCCGCAGAAGGAACAACATGCCTGTAGACTGGTAAAGACACAGAATACGTGGCAAAACATAGATTAATAGAAATGGGCTGAATTTAAATATAAGAGATAGTCAGTAATATGCCTGAGCTAATGGCCAAGCAGTTGAAATTAATATAAGCTTTTGAGTTATTAATTTATAAGTGGCTGCGGGACCGCTGGGTGGGCTGGACTGCGTGGGGCCTGGCGGGACCCAGACAAAACATTCACCTACAGAAGGCGCCCATACGTGGTGGCAAGACTTTCCACCTAAAACTTGAGACAACTTAAAAACAAATTTGAAAATTAAGCTAAAAGCAGCTTTCTACTTCATGTCTCATGCGGGCTGCGAGACGCCACAGCATTCAGGCTTGAGCNCATCATGGCNGATTCTCGCTGTGGTACACAGTGGCGTCTGCAAGCCACACAGTACTCTGCATGGTGGATTTAACTTTTGCTAGTTTAAAAAGAGAGAGAGAGAGAGAGAGGTTTCTGGGCTACACGCTGCTTTCAAGTCAATCTGAATTACTAGAGCATCATGTGTATAAGCAGTGTGTATAAACTGAATTAAAAACATGGTGTTTCATAAAATATGTAAATAAGATCAATTAGGCCATGCACTTTTAGAGTCTTCACTCACTTTTTTTTCCTACATAGACTATCCTGGAACTCACTATGTAGACCAGGCTGGCCTCAAACTCAGAGAGATCCACCTGCCTCTGCCTTCTGAGTGCTGAGATTCAAGGTGTGTGCCACCACACCTAGCTCCTCACTGATTTTTAAGAAGCTTTAAAACATTAGTTTATGTTTTATTTTACTCCTTGAAGTATCAGTTAATTATAATTGAAAATTATGCCTAAGAAATGATAATTAANGGAGTTTTATGTCCTATGTCCCTTCATTTCATTCATCAAATGAAATCTTGCTGATAAAAAAANGTGTGTATGACTTAAGGGGATCAAGTTCAAATGTTCTCTAGCACTTTNAGAGAGGAACATGAACATTTTTTAACACAGATAAACACTAAGTACTGGAAGTGANTAACGTGCCAATTACTGATNTTTAACATTGCATATTTGAANACTGTACATATATGTGTTGAAATATCACACTGTTCCTGTAAATAGGTAGAATTGTTGTGTATATTAAAAGTACAGCTATTTGTCTATTTTANTTCATTTATAAATTAAATACCAGGAAGNTATCTTTTGGAAGTCAAGTTCAAAANTCTGAATGTGAACTTNAAGCTCCTGTTTCTGTCTCAGGTGTATTCTTGTCTCGGGTGTCATCTGGGTCCCACACAGTGTGTGTGAGCGGCATTCAAATTTGAGGAATCCTGTGACTGTGTATTTAGCAGAAAATTCAGACAACCAATTAAAATCTGTGCAATTCTCTGATGGGTTATACTTTTGCATACTGAAGTTTTCCACATGGTGGTCTGATTAAGTGCATGTGTCTTGTGTAAGTTTTTTGTTTGGCATTTCCCCATTTAAATATGACAGGTNTCCAATTTTGATTTTATGACACATATAACATGAAGAATAAAGTAAATCCATAATGCATTATTTCCCCCCAAATCTTAGATANTCAGTGGGGTTATATAGTGATTCGGCATGATTGGTAAGGGAAAGTGAAAATTATACATATCCATATATATAATCACTGATTTTGGCAGTTTTCTAGAGATTTAGCAGTGACAGATACATATGTTTATATATATGTAGTATACATTACAAGTATTGATATANTGAGTAAAGTTATCAGTTTTTCTTTTACTTTATACAGTTCACAGAGTTTTTAAAATTCATGTTATCTAAAATTATCATTGGTTTCTTAGAAGGAAAANCAACCAATTTTCGGGAATTTTTAGACTATTATTTATTTTACGTGGGTATAAAAACTCTGCTGAATTCAGGATCTAACATATTGTCTGCCAACGGTAAACAATGATTATTCTCTCATATTTAATCCTGAATCTCCCTGGACAGCCATGGAAAATTTCTCAGAGATTATTTTGATGAGGGCTCCAACTGCATACTGAGGTAGGCCTCCCTACCCCCACCTTCACCTTNGTCCAGTCTCCTCTNTGGTGATGGCACAGTCAGAGGTAGAGGTAATTATACAGCCAGTACATGCCTCACCTGAAGGCTGCAGCCTCAAGGGTATCTTCCCCAAGGACAGAAGTACCAAGTAATAGACTAACACTTAAATACCTAGACACCCNCACACACAACACAAATATCACAAACACAAGCCATATATATCACAAACANACACACACCACAAACCGTACACATACTACATACCACATACACCTACACTACACATACCAAACCAACCATACACAGCACACCACAAACANACCCACATACTCCACACACATACCATACATATACCACACATGCCACAGACACCCCACACACATTATATACACACACCACACATACCATACATACACCACACATACATATTACAAACACACCACATATATCATAGCACATATACATACCACACACATACACACAAACGTGTGCACACAGGTTCTGAATCCTGGGCTTGAGTAAGTTTTCTTATTCACCTGTTTTTAACTTATGTTTCTTAACTTATGGTTGGACTTTGGAAAGGAGAAAGTATCCATGTGCTTCCAAAAATTATATGTTGAATTTGCTTGGGGAGTTTTTATTCTTTTTTGTTGTTGTTGTTGTTGTTAATGGCAAGATAAGTTTATAACTTTTGACAATTTCTCCAAAGATTTGTGCCCTTCAAATGTTCAAGAAATATTCACCAAGTTTCAATTTATTCCTCTAAATGAGCGTAAAAACAATAGCTGTCCTACCACTGACACAGAGATGTCTTGAGGTAGTCATCATAATACAAATTTGCTGTGTCCAACTTGTCACCATTATTTCTTACCATGTGATCAATTCTTTTTACACTGTGTCATCCATGAGAACTCAAAATTGCCTCTCTTCTTTTGGGCCTAGTTAGCTGTATGGTGCTGTGATAAAAACCCTGACCAAAAGCAAGATGGGGAGGAAAGGGTTTATTTGGAAAACAGGTTCATTATCCAGGGAAGCCATGACAGGACCTCGAGGCAGGAACTGAAGCAGAGACCATGGATAATGCTGCTTACTGGCTTGTTCCTCTGCTTCTGCTCACCTACCTTTCTTACAAGACCCAGGATCACTTGCCCAGGGACGGAACTGCTCACAGTGGGCTAGGCCATCATCCATCATTTAGCAGCCAATAAAATGCCCCACAGACATGCCCACAGGCAAATCTAATGGAGGCAATTCCTCAATGAAGGGTCTTTCTTCACAGGTATGTCAAGTTGACAACCAAGNTTAGCCACTACATTGCCCAAGAAGTAAGCAAAGAGAATAACTTTGATCACAATGTCTAGAAAATGCTATACAGATAGAGGTTTTTCTTTTTTAAGATTTATTTACTTTTATTCTATGTGTATGTGTGACTCCATGTATGTATATGTATGTATATGTACCATGTGAGTGCCTGGTGCCAGGACAGAATAGAAGAGGGTGACAGATTGCTTGGAACTGGAGTTACAGGCATTTGTAAGCCTCCTGAAGCAGGTCCAGGGAAACAAAGCACTGAGCCATTTCTCCAGCCCGCAGATGTATTTGTTTCAAAATGAATTTGCTGTCAATATAGAAAATAAGAACATTTCATATCAAAACAATCAGATTTCCATTTTCTTTTTAAAAAACTGAATANCTGGCTTCTTTGAGCTATCTTTCTCTAGAACAATGCTTGAATGGAGCTGAGCATGGGGACCTGTGATCCTTACTCAGATAGGGCTATCTGCCTTTCTTCCTTTGATNTATCACTTTTCCTCCTTTGAAAAGTCTTTCAATTTTCAAACATAAAACAGAATAAGCATTCAGTCAATGAGGACAACTGTCTACATTTTCCAGACACTGCTTTTTCTAGCAGTGAATTCTTTTCCTTCAAAAAGAGTATCCTCTCTCAGAAAGAAATGGCAAGATCCCTGATATGATTCCAAGGTCCAAAAATGAAACAGGAGATGTGATTGGGCAAGTGCTGTGGACTGGGGAGTGCTATCTACAGCTCATAGTTGACCATGGCAGGACATGTGTTCAAAGAAATAAGTGGAGTACTAACCTAACAATTAGGAGAGCCTAAACGAATGAGGTACTTTTTAAAGGCCTCTTATTTTTGTCCTGAGCATAAATGTCACTTTTAAGGATAAGAAACTTGTAAACTACAGAANGATGTTTGTTTCTTTTAAATTTCNAGGGTTACCATAGATGTGGGAAGCCTAAGTCTTCTCTGATGTTTATGAGGAAGAGCTGTGAAGATTCNGTGGTGAGTGACAAGGCCTGCAGAGTTCCTCATCAGCTCCCATTGAAAGCCAACATGCTTTCCTGTTACTAAGGGCCTCCAGCCCATGAGTAGGCCTCTAGAGAATACATCAAAAGAGAAATGTGGCACAGAAACACCGTGTGGATGTGANTGTGATCNGTTCCCATCGAACATCTTCCTAAAGTCTTCGTTCCAGGCCCCATTCTGTTTTCTGAAGTGGGTGGTACTGCGACATGGAAGAAGACTTTGTCAGTGACACAGACCTATGAAAGACTTCAGAGTTTACATAGTAATCACCACACTAAAACCCAGGCTTCNTCATGCACTAGCCACAGCTCAGCACAAGCTCTGTGGAAAAACAGAGGCCAGACACTCCACCAGGAGAACCTGAAGGACGTTTTTCTAAACCTAATTGCAGGGGCCATTTGGGTTAGAGCAAGGCTGCACTATAAATCTGCCACTCGTAGAGGGCCGGCGTTCTCTATGCATATTGAACCAATCTTTCTCCTGTGAAACTGTGTAAGTTAGATTCGGTGCCACCGTAGTAAAATGCTCCTCAATAAACTGTTTTCACGAGAAGTTTGCCCACTCATGTGTCCCAAAGCTGTTGTAATCTTCATTGTTGAGACTGATCTAGCAGCAGGGACATTATTCTATTTCTTGACATGTTTAAAATTCTCTAATGAATAAAGCTAACAGCTCATGGTTGCTTCAACTGTCACTTGATTATCCCGGAGGGATTTTTCCCTTCGTTCTTTTTTTCTTTCTTCTTCTACTTTTTTTTTTGTCTTTAAAATTGGCCTCCTAGTTTGTTTTTAACTACCTTGAGCACAGAGGTCTGAAGGGAAAACAGATCAAAGATCAGCTTGCAACATAAAAAGCAGCTGTAGTTAATTAAAGGCAAATGAAGGACATCTGACCAGAGTCTTTATGAGCCGCCTTGTCACACATTCAACAGTCTATAATATCTGTGACCTTGTCCCTTGGTCCTGAACTGTCGCCAAACCTGAGAATTGGATATGTCTCAAGTTATATACTATAGAGGAATGGCAAAAAGGGAAGAATGTCCAGGGAGTGGCTTAGAGAAGAGGAAATGACATGGAGAAGGATATGCTCAAAGCGTAGTTGGCTGCGATGAGAAAGAATAATTGTGTTTCTATCATAGAGCAGGGCGTCTTTCTTCAGACTGGAAATAAACAGAGAGAAAAGGTAACACTTGGAAGATCAATTTTAATATATACTTTGTTATGCTTTGGAAGAACATAAACCGAGAATATTTTTGCACATCCATATGATTTTATAAAAATTGTTTCTACTTTTAAGAACTTATGCATATCTAAATCACTCAAATAGAAAAAACAATATTTTCTAATTGTAAATGCAATATATAATCATTTTTTAAAACTAAAAAATCAATTAGAGATATATAAAGAAAATAAGGTACTCCGAAAAACCTTAGCTGAGAGTGTCCAGTCAAAGCTTATATTAAAATCAAGAGAAGTACTTTGGCACTGTGACACTGTTTGCAGATGGTCAAGATGACTGTCATGTACAGATGNTGAAGCAAAGGTCTGAGTTAGGGCAAATCATTTGGCCTCTGTCAGCACCAGTAAAACATCTGTCAGGGCCTATAGTGGCCCTTAAAAATCAATCTGAAGAATGTGTAAGAGAAAAGCCCCCATCCTCCAGAACCCCCACTGCGAGTGGACAGCTCCTGCCTCTGGCTGTCAGCTCAGTTGCTGAAGACTCAGACCCACTCACACCCCATGCTATTTCCCACTTTCTCTTGGGTGGAGACTGGGCTTTATAGAGAACATGCCTACTTGACAGGATTGTGTAAGGGCATAGAAGGATCACATCTCCAGGAATGCCATGGACACTTCCAAGTATTACCTATTATCAACACTGATAGAGATATTGTCAAGGGCACTAAAACTATTTGAGATTTTATTAGGTACTCATGGAGGTGCAATGGATAAACAGATAAAATTTCAATAAAATTTTGAAAGCTAGTTCACCTTATAGTTCAAACTGTGCCCAAGTTACCAGGTCAGCTGTTAAAATCTAAAGGAAATGCAAAGTAAAAAGTCTGCTTTTTATGGTGTGCTCATTTAAAAAAACAAAACAAAACAAAAAACCTTACCAGTTTGAACTAACACAAAGTTATCACCCTGGCCATCTGTAGCATATTAAATAAGGTGCTGCCACTGTTCCAAACATTTTTGGGGCCCTATAAGAGTGCATTTAGCCTGTGGCATATAATTTTATGTACTCTAAAGTGGCAGGTTTTTGTTTCTGGAAATCATGAAGCATCAGGTGGAATCAAGAGCAGTGAACACAGATGCACNTTAGTCTGGATAATTTTACCTTAGATGTGGCTGTGCTTGAATATTTTTTTCTCCTCCAAAATTCAACTTGACATTCAATCGCTGTTGTGATAGCATTAGGCGGTGGGGTCTTTGAAGGGTGTTAGGCCATGGGGGCTCCACTCTGATGGAGGTGGTGGAAAGGGTGGGTTCACATGAGAAGTGAGGCAGGAAGGACGGAGTAGGAGGTCGAGAACAGTGGATGCCAGTGCTCCATACTGAAGAACAGGCTGAGGAGTCAAGGGTGAACTGAGTCATGTGTATGCCGAGGATGAGGGACTGCTGGGTATTAAACGGCACAATCCATATCTAAGAGACATGTCCATGTATTGATCATCCAGGCCCTGCAAGCGGATGAGACTACCTGAAAATGAGAGGTAAAGATGGCCCAAGACAGAACACCAGTGTCTCAACATAATCTGCTTTTCTTTCCTACATTTATAGCAATGCATATTAATCTGCACTATTTGTACAACTTTTAATTAAAAGCTGCCAGCTCATGGAGTCAGCACCCTATAGCTCACACTTAGCAAGCAAACCTTTGAGATTCTCTTCCCCTATCCTACCTGCTTTTAATATACATTGACATATAGAAAGTAATATGCCAATTTCGTTTTTCTCCATGTAGAACCCAACTAGAGAAAAAAAATCACATGAAAAAGAAAAAAATGTTAAGTATGTTTTAAAAGAAATTAATAAAAACACATTTGCGAGGCGGTGGTGGCGCACGCCTTTAATCCCAGCACTCGGGAGGCAGAGGCAGGTGGATCTCGTGAGTTCGAGGCCAGCCTGGGCTACCGAGTGAGTTCCAGGAAAGGCGCCAAAGCTACACAGAGAAACCCTGTCTCGAGAAAAAAAAAAAAAAAAAAAAAAAAAAAAACACATTTATTTTTAAAAAATCCTTGACTGTTACTCTCTTCTTAATTTATCAAGTAAGTCTTCACACCTGTATCTGAAAACCATCAGCAGGGTGGCAACCATTTATTACACCAGGAAGTGAAGAAATATACAAAGTTTCCCAGATAAAAACCCAGGAGACTCCATCAAATGCGATTTGAGGGAACTGTAGTTTAACTTTCTGTATCAACAGATTTCACTGTGTGAGCTTGAATGCTGGAAGGTGGTGCTTCACTGTAAAACTTATGGTTGTGAGCTATCCTTGTCTGTAAGTCAGGCTGTCAACTAGCTGGTTGTTTCTGACTGCTACATTCTCTTATTTGGAAAAGCAACCATAATGAATTGACTGAAATATTACTTCAGTCTAAAAGTAGGAGGCAATAAAAATACAGAAATCATCTGGGATTATTAAAGAAATGCAACAGACATTTCTCCATAAAATGTGATCAACCGTGCATTAGGGAATTCACTCTTTTAACAGCCTCGACTATGTCGTATCTATGAAGTATTAAAATGTAGATGGTCTTTATCGTCACAGTGAGAAGTCTGGATTTTACAGGCATGGAAAAGGAAGGTCCAAATGCAGGGGGATGCTGTTTGGGGTGATAGGTGGAAACCTTCATCTATATTGTCAGGCAACACTGTCAATAGAGTTTCCTGATCTCAATAAAGAGACTTTTAAAAAATTAACTTCGTAAGAAAAGATTTCTGCCTGAAGTTGGAAAGTAGTGGTGGGAATGGAGAGGAAAATGATTAGGCAGGAAGATATTAAGAAATCCATGGGATTTGAGGAATAATTCTGAGGTTATTACCTAGGCACATTGGGTAGACATATTTCTTTCTTTATTTACTGGTGCGTGGTGTGTGTGTGTGTGTGTGTGTGTGTGTGTGTGTGTCTGTGTGTCTGTGTGTGTGTGTACTCATGTGCTGTGGGGCACTCATGAAGGTCAAATCAGCTCTCTCCTTCCATCTAGGGATCAAAAGGCTGTGGGGCTTGGCAGCAAGCACCCTTTGAACAGATATTCTTTTTTTTTTAATCCCAAAGGGTATCTATATAAATACTAATCATTTCTTAACCTCTGTTTGTGTCCCTTTCTTAAAGTGTCATGAGGAGCTAAGTAAGCATTGGTTGGTGGCTTATTTTGGAATTATAGTCTTCTCTTCATTGAACAGCCTGTCAAGAAGCTAATGATCTGTAAACTTTGTAAGTGAACCAGGAAAAGTGCTTTCAACTAATTCCTTTTAAATTAATTTTTTGACAGTTTCATATGTGTATGAAATAAATTCTGGTCACGCTCTTCTTTGTGTCACAGGTATTTCCACTGTGCTTTTAAATTCTGGTTTTCTGCTCTAAATGAATGGTACCTACCCCCACTCCCCAGTGTGTGTTTTCTATCCCATTGCAGTGCCTTCAAAGTTTTAGTTGTTTTTAAGATGGTCAAAGGAAAGAAAAAAATCCCACACTGTTATTTATCATTTCATAAACTTTTTCTTAAAAAGCCTGCTGCCATCTGTTGCCATGAGACACGGACACTATGTAGTTGCTAAGTTGCTTATATTACTCCCACAGTTCTATTACCAGTAATGATCCTGTTCCTATGGTTATAACTAATATTACCTTCACTACTAAATCTGGCTGACTTCATTACTTGCATTTATGCACCAGAAGCTCTTGCATGTATGTCACATGTGCAATCCATTATCTCATTGATGGCTAACTAATATTCTCAGCAAACCTCTGAAGATAGCACCAATGTTTTCCCCAATGTTTCAAGGAGACTGAGCCACAGGGAGGAAGAATTGGCCCAAAGGCAAAAGGCTACTCCAGGGAAGGGATGGGATCCAGTCTTGACGGTCTCCAGGCAATTACATCTCTCAATAACCCTGTCCTAGGAGAGGACCCTCCTGCATCTAGCTAGTGGCTTTTTTGGACACGCTGACATTAGCATATGTAATATGAGCAGAGGTTTGATAGGTCACTGGTCCAGTGGTGTCTGCTCTCAGGTGCACACTTCTTTGCCGGAGCCAGTTGCCATGTGTGAAAAGGCCTCAGCCACTTGTAGTGGTCTCATGGAAGAGCACTGAGGCGCCCCAGTGTTTGGCAGTTGTCAGTACCAGCCACCATCTGACTGCAACTTCATGAAACACCCTAAATGATTCCAGCAAAAAGACTAACCAAATGTGCCCAGGAAAATCAGAGCTAGCAGAACCAAAACAACATAAAAAACCCTAGCAGTTTCTTCCTAGAGTCCTGCTCTTAACCATTTAATACTCCAAGCTGACAGTGTTGCCATAAGCATAGGTTATTTGATATTTATTTACATATGTTTGCAAGCATTTACTGTCTTAAACCTATAGAACATCCTCTCTGCCTGACACACTATATATACTTACTAGTATTAATTTCTACATCAAACCCAAAACCTCTCTTAAGAACTCGAACTTCACCAGGTATTTCAAAAAGTCGTTTCCATTTTCCTCTAAGAACCCATTGCTAGAAAGGATTAGATCTATTTCACTCTACTAAAGACTTGTAACAATGCAATACACTCACTTACTCACTCATCCACACTGCACAATCTACACACATTTGTTTCTCACCACCACACGCTGTTTAAGATGTACCAGCAAGGCGCCCAAGGCCACAGACAGCTGACTCTAAGCTAGCTAGCTGGGCACCCACTGCATCCCTCAGACAATGCTTCATGTTGAATTCCAATTTTCCACTCACTTTTCTGCCTCCACTTCTCTCCCATCCAAGCTGGACTGTGAATGCACTGAAAAAAGAAATACGAATTTGCTATCTGTGTTGTCATAGCATGTTAATATAAGACTAAATTCCCAAGTCTCCTCCCAACCTTCCTGCGTCCTCTCGCCAGAAGCCCACTTGAGTTGTTCTACTTACCACAGGCTGAGAAAGCTGGGTCCTTCTATTTACAGACAATAGTAGAGAGCCTGTGTTTTCATGATTTTGAAATTACTTTTTTCCATTTCTATTAAAAAAAATTTAACCTTATACAATATGGGCTCAAATATCAGATGATTTTTAAAAATGGAAAATTTCCCAATAAAAAAGCTAAACATATATGCCTGTATATTATTTAGATAATTAAAATAAAAAAAATGTATTTCGAAGAAATGGAATACCTTAAGGTAGAAGGAGAAAGA
Organism: Neotoma lepida; assembly: GCA_001675575.1. NCBI lineage: Eukaryota > Metazoa > Chordata > Mammalia > Rodentia > Cricetidae > Neotoma > Neotoma lepida. The sequence goes on from LZPO01108881.1 coordinate 16,681, forward strand.
GTGACACCTGAGCTAAGTTGTGATGGAGAAGAATGTGTTTCTGGAGATGTCAACCACATTTCAACATTAATATCAAAAGACAGAGGTTATGCCTGAATGAAAAAAATTCATAGCCCATAAAACAAATGTCGTGAAAATATCCTTTTTATGGATCATTTAATTTTCATCAGAATGAATTAAGAACAAATATTAAGTACTGATCATCTTAAATACCAAGTTAAATATTTAAGTTTGAATAGAAATTATCACACGAATATATCATTCACACACATAAAAATTCAAAATCTGATATGCTAAGATATCTTGAATTATCACAATCATGTAAGGCTTCTTCTTCCCATTCTAGGAAATATCAAAAGACTTGGAGAAATATTTGAAATTCATAGAGTGTGATTATGTGGGCTATGACTAAGTCATGTTACGATAACCATACAACACAATTGCTATTATATAAGGATTTTTCTTAACACAAGGCTTTTCCAATCCAGATTTACCTAACAACTAAATGAAATCAACAGAAGTTGAGCAAGAACAAACAGAGAATATGAGCTTTATAAACTTAGGAAGACATCAAGAAAATCTTTNGGCTTAGAATGGATATGTGTTTAATTTCCATCCAGATTCACTTATACCTGACTGGTTTTAATCACCATAATGAAAATTAATAAATGATTTGTCATGGCTTTAGCAGACAGTATAGTCTCCATCTGGTGCACTTAGGGCTTAAGAAACATTTTCCAGTGCCGCCCAGTGACAGAAGTCCTGGGGAGGTTAGCTCCCACCGCCGAAAGGCAGCATTTCGTTGCCAATGGAAGCTCCAGACAAGGATGATTAATATAAACAGGGTTTTGCCTCTGCTGCCCAGCAGTATTACATAAAGCAGTGCTGTTTGAGGAGATCTTTGTATTTTAATTTCCATGAGTATGTAGGGTAATGCATTTTTTTCTTCATCTGGTTTGATTTTTGATATTTAAGATCAACTTCCATGTTTCGTTTATTTTTTCTTTGCATTGGAAAAAGAACATAAAGTGACAACACATAATCAGGGCTAATTGGTATTTTTCAGGGAAAAAAAAAACACCTTTCATGATGAGCCAAGTACAAACATTTTACAAATAGAATATCTTGCACTAAACAGTCATGTCAGTAAAAAAAAAAAATTAGTTATGTTACATGCATGGAAGTACTTGTTAGTTTCAGGTTTAATCATTGCAAGTGGTTTTAATTTATATTTCCTTAAAATTTGGCTATTACACAAAGCAACTACTTTAAAGGACGAATGATTGTCTTCTCCCTGAAGGAAAGAAACTGAAAGTTGATTTCAAACTGAAAGGAATAATAGAAACAAGGCATTTTAAATAAAAATAAATATGGGGAATGGGTCAGCCATTCAGGACCAGCTTGTTGAATGTAAGTAGATTAGTTTCTTTGAAAAACCAAAAACTCATTAGTTCTTACTCTCAAACTGATAAGAATAATGCAAGCTAATGATTCCTCTATAAACTATCATCAGATACGGAAGGGTCTTCTTGTTGCACTTTTGGTAAGGTCTGCACTGTCAGAACGGGCGATGACAGCGGTGCTATTTTGTGTTATTTTAGCCGTCACTAGCCTTCCTAGTCTTTTTCACCACTCCCACTTGCTGGCAGTATATCATGGCACCATTTCAACAGAATTCTAGTGTGAGCTGTGAGCTAACTGGGAAATGTCAACATGTAAAGCCATGTCTAGAATTAACATGTCTTTAACAAGGGTAAACTCCCACATTCTCTCTTAAGCACAGCAGATGCACAGCAAAAGGGGTGGTGGGAGGGGAGGGTTGGACCAGCAGATGTTCGGATGCTTCTGTTATCGAAAGAGAAGATAATCACGCAAAACCCACCAGCATATTTCACTATAGAGCCTGAAAACGATACTGTTCATCTTTCAAGAAACATGCTCCACTAATTAAGAACTATGTGGCCATATGAAGAAAACTGTCCCTCCCAAGTGGAAGCCTCAGACCCTTAAGTTTGTTGTGACACATGCCATGTCCCTTCTTCTGGTGGAACATCTGACTTTAATTGACCAGCTATGGAAGTTCCTGCTGTGATATCTATCCTAGAGGTAGCATCAGGCATTAACTTTGGCTATCATTGGCTCCGTAGCACCTTAATGACAAGAGGTCAGCATTGTGTCTCAAGCCAAGTTGCATACTATAGATGGCTTCTCTCAGCATTGCCCCACCTCTGATCTTGAAAAATGACCAATAACTGCATGACAAATCAGCAAAGGCCTAGAAGGTCATGACCCCATGTAACCTAATCAGCATCTCTAAATAATTTGTCAGAGTTGAGTTGACCAGGGGCCACAGGCTGGAGAGACATTGTTCTCTGCATACCTGAAGCTTTTCTCAGGTCAGAAATGGGCTCATGAGGATTTCCATAGGAAAACTGGAAAGGCAAAAGGAATGTGCAAAACTTTTGGTACTATTTGAGAAAANAAAGGAGTGAACGGTAGCTATCCAATTAAAACAGCAGGAGCCATTGATNTATGAGAAAAATTCACAGAGACAGGAGATCTGGACTGTCTTCAATACAATGACCTCTGCAAATAAATACTATTTAACACCTGTATCCTGGGGATAATAAAGTGACATGGAAAAGAGCTCAGAAGTCATCTCTTGAGGATATCACTTCTCCTTTGGTCTATTTATTCATTGTCCTCTCAAAAGATGTTTGATTTTACTCCTCAGCATCAGGGAAAATAAGCATAAATANCCCTCATCCTTTATTTTGTTTCATTTCTGTATCTCAAAGCTGTTGGTACTGTTCTAGCATAAAACAAACAATACACAATGTATTTCCAGCATTGTTTTGATTGAGCTTCCCTCAAACTCACCATTTAACAACTGTAGATAATGTAAATAAGATGCTGGGCTCTGTGGCAATGCTTTACAAGAAGCTCTCTAATGCACTCCATGTTAGGACAACATGGAAAATAACAAACAGCTCAAGACACATNGGAAAACTCAGGTTCCCTCGAATATGTGGATCCTAGGCTCAGATTTTTAGACTGTGGGACTTAGAGTGCATGTGCAGTCCAAGAAGCCAGAAAGGGGCCATTAGAGGAAAAGAAGGAAAAGAGGCCTTAAGGGAGAGGAGGCAGCAGAACACNTGTGATATGAAAGTAGAGGGTGCGGCGTGCTGAGGAATGGAAAAGTTTATGTGGGGATGGAGGTAAGAGCAAAACAGGTGCTGGGGAGAAGGGTTAACAAAAAGTAGCAATGAATGAAAAAGCCTGATGGAGACCTAATATTTTGTAAGTCTATTAAGTAAGTAAGTCTATTTTTTTTAAGTTTGAATGGCTGGATGATACTCCTCCCAGGAGGCACAGATTATTAAACAAAAATCCCAGAACCAGGTATGGGAAACTTCTCCATAAGCTGTCGATTAGGGAAGCCTTGAAAGCTCTAAGACATTAAGGCCACTGCCAGTGCCTTTAGTTGCTCATGAGAACTAGATCATAAAACCCTGCTGCTAACAACGCTAGGCACCTGGGTTGCAGGACAGAAAAATCAAGCTGCAACCACCCTCAAAGTTTCCTCCCTGCTGGCTAGTTTTCATAGTGCCAGAATATGCTTGCTGTGCAAGCTTCTGTGCCAGAAAAGTCATCCATGTTCCTAAGCAGCTGTAGACCCAATGAGCTACTACACTAACAACCTACTTAACAAGATATGCCCACTGGTGCAATAGTGGCATGACTGTTAATGGGGATATCAGTCACTCTCTGATTGGATTTGAGGCCTGTTCCACATTTAGAAACCCATGCCTGGTACTATAAATATAAAACCNAGCAAAAGCTGGTGTCTCTAGAGNTCCTAGGGACAAACTTACTACTGTTGTTTTTCCTAAGTGGGCACAATGTCAGAACTGCCTTATAAATATTTACATTTGTACCCATANATTAGTGCTGCTTTCAACCCTCCTCAGAAAAACACTCGACTACTCAATGGGCAGTGGTTAATTCAACACATTAAGGCAGATCAAAAGGCTAAGATGAATATGGAGACATCAGCCCTAGAGAACAACCATATCACCTCCTCCTAGGCTCAGAGAGAAAGGGACAGAAGGAGTGTTTAAGGGCTGGNCAATGGGGAGAAGTGCTGCAAACCAGTGTCTTCAGGACTTCCAGGACACAGCCATTGCACTCATAACTCCCTGCAGCTGTGACTACCTGCACAAAACCTGTACAAAGTTGGACTCACGACCATTTATTTCATCATGGATAGAGGGGAGACTCATGAGGCCTCAGCCTCACTTAGGAACTATGGGTAGTTAATGGCTGTAGAGGGAAGGGGTGTCATTTCTTCACTGATAATTTTCCCATGCTTCAGTAAATAAGCACCATTCATGCTCAGGTAAGCAACGTAATAATACCACTCCTACACACACACACACACACACACACACACACACACACACACACACACACACAATCATGAAATATCACGGTAGGTGAGGGACTTGTTAGGGAGAAGAAGCAGGTCAGTGAAAGAGGGAGAGATGAAGGAGGGTAATGAAGGGGTGAAAAGCCCAAAACTCATCGTATTTATGAATGAGACAGTCAAAGAATTGTTGAAATTATATAAATTTAAAGCCCAATTAATTTTGAAAGAGTGGACACAGCCCCTGACAAAAAACAGCACTCATTAAGGACACCTGCTTCCCACTGCCCTTTGCACGTTCACTTCTGTGTCTCTGTATGTAGACCAGATCTCTGCAAGCCCTAAACCCAGCTTTGACATTGTCTCCCAGGTCGCTCTGCCCATCTATCCCACAGTATCCCATCTCATATCTCTTCCTAACCCTGCTTTTAATCTTTACCATCTTTAGACTCTGCTCATACACCCTACATGCAATCAGAAACCTAGACTTCATCCTAGATGCCATACTCCTTGATTCAGGAACTCTCTGAGTCAGAATCCCTGATTCTTTGATTCTATTCAAATCTCTTCCCTTTTCATTTCTGCTGTCTACATCAAATGTGAGGCTTTGCTGCTTTTTGTCTGGATTTTAACAGTATCTTCCTTTTGGGCTCTTTCTGTTTCAAGTTCTTTCACTCTCCACACATGCATTTTCTCTCTGTTCTACTTCCTTAGTGATTGTTAATTACCCATAAGATAACGATCCACCTAAACCACATTTAGTTCTTTTTTTTCTTTACTTAGAATTTTTTTATTCATTTTACATACCAACCACAGATCCCCCTCTCTTCCTTCCTACCACTCCCTCCTCCAGCTTTCCCCTCCAACCCACCTCCCATACGTTCCTCTGAAAATGTAATGCCTTCCATAGGGAGTCAGCAAAGCCTGGTACATTCAATAGAGGCAGGTTCAAGCCCCTCTCCCTGCATCAAGGCTGTGCAAGGTGTCCCATCATAGGTAATGGGCTCCAAAAAACCAGCTCATGCACAAGGGATAAATCCTGATCCTACTACCAGGGGCCCCTTAAGCAGACCAAGCTACATCTTGCTTATGAAGAGTGCCTAGTCCAGTCCCATGTAGGTTCCACAGCTGTTGGTCTAAAGTTTAATAGTGGAGAGGGTGCCTGAGCTTGCTTACCCCAGTAATCAGATTGGTGAATACCCTGTCATCATAGAGCCTTCATCCAGTAACTGATGGAAGCAGATGCAGAGATCCACAGCCAGGCACCAGGCNGAGCTCCAGGAGTCCAGTCGGAGANAGAGAAGAGGGATTCTATGAGCTAGGGGCATCAAGATCACGATGGGGATATCTACAGAGACAACCGAACCAAGGTAGTGGGAACACATTTAGTTGTTTACTCCCAAACCTGTCCTTTCAGCCCCCTCAAAGGGCTTCATGTTTTCTTGACTCAGGAACGGTACCATGAGGGTCCAGCCTGACCCTTTCCTCTGGCCACCAGGGGTGGATGTCCTGTGCTGTTTTCTATCTTCNGAATGCCACCTGGGCACTGGTTCACATCTGCAACCTTCTCATAAAACTGTGAGCTCCTCAGCCATGGAGCATGTGTGGTCATGTTTCTATCCTTAGTGCCCATCACAATGCATAGTTTAGAGGGAGAAATTTAATAATGCTGAACAGATAACTGAATAAAGAAATAACAATGTTTCAGTTCTAGGAGTCAAAGCTACACAAACAGAGCAGAAACTATAAAGCCAAGTCAATTCTCCATCAAACACTATTAAAATATTATTTCTCAAGAATTAACAGAGATGTTTAAAAGATTTACAGATACAGTTGAGGTTTCAGGAGCTGTAGGTTTTAGATTTTTAAAGATTATTATTATTTTCCTAATGGTGTATGTTTGCATGCGTAGGTGCCCTGCAGAGTCTTGAAGAGAGTGTCAGATCCCTTGGAGCTCTNCCCAGCATGGGAGCTGGGAATTGAGCTCCAGTTCTCTGCAACAGCAATAAGCTCTGTTAACTGCTGAGCCATCCCTCTGGCCCAGGATTTCATTTTAAATTACAACCCAACCAAGAGTTGCTGAATATTCCCATCTGAAGGCTGAAGCTGGCACAATGTGTCTGTTGCTTTTTGCCATTTCAGCCTCTGAAGAGTTTCCAGAGTATAGGTATGTGACTTTGTATCACTTTTGTATGTGTATGAATGAATAATTAACAGTGTTCAAAGCACTTGGCCTTGGGGAAGAGATAAAGACCCCTTATATGACTCTGTGATGCAGACATATGCTCTCTACAAAGGAATATAAAATGGGAAGCCCCATACGTTTCTTAGCTCTGGCCAGCTTTCCTATGCCATAAGATTTACTGTAGAGATTGAACTGGAAGCATTGCCGAAGAAGTGAAACATCAGTACAGCAGATGTTCAGCATACTTTGGACTCCAGATGTCAACAAACAGTCCCACTACAGTCAGACCCCCTCAGTCACCCACCCTGGAGTCATATGTTTCCACAGTGATCAAGGCACTTTGCAGGATACCCTAGCTTCCCTAATCACACCAAAATCAAAGTGATAGGTATTTATCGAACTTCCCCAGTCTCCTAAATAACTTACTGAAAAGCGATCACCCTTGAGTTGATTTAAATCCTTTCTGAGAAACAAAATTTACTACACGCTCCTGACCTGAATTGTGGGAATTGGCTGAACTTGAGACAGGACTGTTTCCCAAACTGCACGATGAGAAAGGCTAACCTGAGGGGACTTCATGGCATTTCACCAAGAACGAGAATAGCCGTGTGAATCTATCGCCATTTTTAGAAATCACCAATTTGATACANATAAATGTCAGACTCCTCACTGCAGATGACTAGAAGCCAATACAACTATAAAAATGGGAAAAATGCAGAAACTATAACTTTGTCACACGTCTTTATTACCTTTAAAAATAACTAATGAAAAACATTCACAAAAAAACCAAAAGGGAGGAAAAAGAGAGAAGCCATAAAAGGAAAAGCCCAAAAGATCCTTTTAAGTATAAGACACATAAATTTTTCCTTCTTTCTCTCTCTCTCTCTTTTTAAACAACTCTCCTCTGTGGGGGAAAAAAAAAGGTTTTATGTGATCAGTCTGAAAAATAGTAATGAAAACTGAGGGAAACAGACAGTAAAAGACAGAGTGCAAGAGGAGACCAAAGCTGAGATTTCACAATTTTACACTGTTCTTAGAAACATTGAATCTATGATAAAGACAAGTTATCATTCCCAGCATCTCCAGTGCAACCTCTTCTCCAAACCCTTCTCAAGCAAGAGTTCCTCACCAAATAAACTAGAGCAATTAGCTGTACACTGTAGTCTACATTACAGGTAAGATGAAACAGCTTCTGCTATGTTTAAAACTAGGGGATTCTCACGAGGTTTCTTTGTCCATGTTTGAACATAATTAATACATAGGCTTATATTTTTGGATCAAAATTCCTAGGCCACCTTTAGGTAAACTGGATCAATTCTAAGTGCATTTTAACTGTTTTGAGAACACCTGTTTAGAGGCATAGCAAGTTGTCCCTGAAATAAAGCATCACTCTAGAACAGAAAAACAATTGCTTTTTCTCCTGAAAGATTTAAAATCTTAATATTTGGTATAAGGAATACATACATATACACATACATATATATACATATTTTCTATAGCTGTATATAGATCTATTGCTATATGTATATCTATGCCTGACTATGTGAAGGAAAAAAACTGAAAATTATCATCCCTAAAATTTGAAATCCAAGACATCTATGTATCTAAATGTCTGTCCATCTACCTACCCACCTAGGTGTGATCTAAAGACCTGCAATAACCAAGGGGCACATTTTGGTTATTATTCAGGAAGGTAAAAAACAGACAGTAGGAATTTTGATTGAATCAAAGTTATATACTCTCTTGATTTGCAATCAAAATGTTTTCTAATGAAGACCACAGACCACATCATTATGTCACATACCTAAAGACAAAAAGACAAATAACAATGAAGAATGAAAGTCGAGATCTTGCCGGTGGACAGCCTTCTGTCAGTGAAATCACACTTCCATGAAAGCTCTCATTCTGTTCAAATGTCCGGAAGATATTTTGTTTTGTTAGTTCTCCAAGGTTTTCTTTTCTGATTGCTAATTTCAGCTTTGGAAATCAGTCAAATAAACACAAGCACAGAAGATGTAGCTGCAGAAGCAAGTTCTGAAGTTTGCNGTACTAAGGAAGTGGGCCAGTTACCATGTCTTCCAGATAGAATGTTGATTTTAAGGCTCTTTTCCTAATTTCATTTATGTCAGAACAAAATCTTCTCTTAAACAATATACCCCTCCTCCTACTAGAAAATACATGAGTGAAAATACTAAAGTTTCGAGTAAAATAATTCTTGGTATCAGTTACCGTTTATTTCTACAGAAGGTTATAAAACATGTTCCCTTTGAAATGCTCATACTCAGGTGGCCCAAATGTGGTCATATTTTAATATGGATTGAAACCACTTTAACTGTGCTTATATTTACATGATTTTTCAATTATAGCAAGTTAAATATTCTTTCTAACGAGGGTAGCCATCCTAACAGAATCTCTAAACAAATTCATGTAATTTTTTTAAATTGAAAATTGTTTTCCTTTTATACAACATATTCTGATTATGATTTCCCCTCCCCCAACTCGCCCCAGATCCTCTCCACTTCCCCACCCACCCAAATCCACATCCGTTCTTTCTCTCTTTCATTAAACTATATATAGGCATCTAAAAAAATAGCAATAAAATAAGGTAAATAAAAAACAATAAACAAAACAGGACAAAACAAACACAAAGAACAATAACAGAAAAGACAGAGAAAAAGCACAAGAAACATACACAGACACTGAGACACACACACATTCTCACACAAGAAAGCTCATATAACAAACATTAGAAAACACACACACACACACACACACACACACACACACACCTGTAGGGTTTGAAAAGCCAGACAAAGCACTGTAAGACAAAAAACTTCCAAAATTACCAATGAGTTCCTTTTGTGTTGGTACTACTGCTGGATATGGAGCCCTCCCTTAAGAAATTCCAGCAAATATTATATCAGAGGATCCCAATGTTGAGAAGGCCCATATATCTTAAAATGTTATACTTGGATTGAGAATGTACATAGCTCAGGAGGTACAGTGTTTGCCTAGCTAGGCACAGTGGTACTCGCTTATAATTCCAGCACTCAGGAGGTAGAGGCACAAATATAAGAAGTTTAAGGTTTTTTCTGCAGCTCAGTAGTGATTTTGAGACCAGTTTAGGCTACAAGAGACCTCGTCTCAAAAACATTAAACATAAAACCATTTTTTTAAAACTGGGCTGTTCCCAAGCACAGACCTCATACCACGTCNTTTNAGCATCCCTGTAGAAAACACCATCAAAGCAGGAAGAAAAAAGTATCTTATANAGTGAAGACCACCTTGAGTGAAGTATTTCATTATTCTTTCTACCATTCTTACAGATTACAGCACTAGACAGAGACTATAAAAATAGAAAAGGAGATGCTCAACCAATTCCATAAAAAATGTTTCGGCACTTATGGCAACAAATTTAAAAGAAATCCTAAGGATAACTGGAGTTAATTTNTCCATCATTTATTTATTCAATAAATACAGGTGGCATGCTATGTACAAGGAAACTATAGATTCAGGATTCATTCTCTGTCTTATGGGGATATGGATCAGCTTTCAATTGTTCTCTAAAACAACTTACGGATTTTTAGAATTGACTGTTCTTAAAACTCAAGTCTTCCTGTCAAGGTGCCCATTAACCTCTTCTCAGATACAAACCAGAAACTGCCACCAACGGACCATGCCACAACACAGAGTGAATTGACTCTGTTGCCATATTGCTTCAAAAGTCATATTCTGTATAAGAGTCAAAGATATTAACACCTACAATTTTTTATTTTCCAATGAAGAATATAATATTACATTGCTTGCTCAGAGTATGTATGTTGANCCCTTTCTACATTGAAGACATACTGAGGCCTATAGATGCAAAAACAAATAGAAAAACTGTGATGTTATAAAATGATGCATTAATAGCTAAATTTGCAGGAAAACATAAAAAGGCACGATGAATTAAGGGGATCATATAAAGGACCACAGTAGGAAGGCTTGCACAGCAAGTTGTTAAAAACTATAGTCATTAAAAAAATGATCTGTCTTCAAGTTACCATGGTGCAATAGTGGCACAAACATTGTGGAAGTAAGTACCTACAAAATGTGTGGGTGTAAGGCCCACTCCCTGAGATGGAACTTAGGCCTGACATTGGTTGGGTGGCTAAGAACCCAAGACTATATAAGCCATGGGCCTATGGGGAAAACCAAATACTATTGTTCTGCTAAAGGGACATAGAAATAAAATGACACCTAACAACAGTCTACTAGGCTCTTAGATCAGTGCCTTACTCAGCCATCATCAGAAAAGCTTCTTCCTGCAGGAGATGAGAACAAATACAGA
>LZPO01108882.1:0-35797 GCA_001675575.1 Neotoma lepida
TCTGTTTCCATATGTCTCTGGGAGAGGGCTCCTGGGGGCTCCTCAGCTATTGGTTGACAGTTCATGCATCTCCACTAGTTTGGCTGGCCATCTCTATATACCTTTCCATCATGATCCCGTTGTCCCTTTGCTCACAGAAGCCCCTCTCTCTTCTATCAACTGGACTCCTGGAGCCTGGTGCCCAGCTGTGGATCTCCGCATCGGAAAGGCAGTCTTGTAAAGTGTTTGTGAATGGGCTCTTCAGAAACCCTTCCCAAATTCAAAGTCAGTTGTCAACTGCTGGTTGTGAGACTTGGGCAAATGGATGACGTGTTCTATGGTCTCTTTCCTCCATATTAAAAGGAAAAACGCACCATGGGGCACCAGCAGACTGGACCAAATTACCTCAAATTTACAATATTGCACAGAGCTTAAAATAGAGTATTTTCTCAGTACATATTACCAGTTAAAACAAAGAGTTATGGAGAAAGGATCATCAGGAAATTTTACTGAGACTCTGTGTGTGATAGGAATGAGTGGTTACAGATTGGTCAAGTGTGATGTCATGCAGGATGAAAATATCCAACTTTTGCTCATAGACATGCAGCTCAACTCTCCTCTTTGGAGGGGTCCAAGTATCAGTAAACTCCCTGCCCTGGGACAGGCATTTGCATTCTCCCAGTGAACAGAGTCCACATATGCAAGGATTTCTCTGGATCAACAACACTATTAAAAAAAAAGGGAGTGCAAGGCTTAATGTGGATGTCCTCCTTCCACTATCAATCCTAAGGCACTCTGGTGAGAGTCAAAATAACATGGCTTATTACTATAAGGGACACTACTTATCCAGAGGAGAGAGATGTTTACCCCAATCAGAGGTGAATGTGTCAATCTTTTGTGTGTCTCTTTGTATGCCCACACAGTGTGCCCAGAAGAGATTGCTAGGCTAAAGTGTGATCATTCTGTTTCACACATTCCTTGCTAATTTAGCTTTGAAGTTCTCAATCTAAATTTGACCTCTTCTTTGAATTTTCTTTGTAACACCCTACATGATTACATAATTTATTATGTAGTCACAGAAACTATAATTCTCTAAGTCCAGAAAGTATAATTATCAAAGTATGTCTTACTTTCCTGCATCTCTCTTAAGATAGATTTGCATACATGGGTTTCTCTTTTCTGAATACATAATCACTTCCCATATTGTAGGCTTCAAACACACACATACATACACACTCACACACATGTTTACATACACATTCATATATGTACACTTATATATACACATTCACACCTACACACACTTATACATGCACACCTATATACACATCTCACACACACATGCAAACACACATGCACACTTATACATACTCACATTCATACTCAAACACACACACCATACCAAACTCCACAGAATTTTCTTCTTTCTGCTAACTCCCTCAGTCTAGCTCATTTCTCTCAGTTCTTTCTCTTTGTTCCCACCTACAACACCTGTAAAGAGTCTAATGCATGGGACTTATCTCCTCCTGATCAAATTATGTGAGATTGTATGCACTGTGCCTCAGAAAGTATGAATTTGCAATTTCTTTGACTTGAATGGTATCGCTTGTATTTTCTATGTGGCTGCTTGCTTCTCAATACTCAGGTGTCAGGCCAATTGTTGCTCTTTAGAGCTATATTTCATGATTGAAAATAAAGCCAGTCTGCCCATCTCAAATCACTGCCATTCACTTTCTGCTACATTCTCTCAAATTACCTTATTTTATCTATATACATGATACCATCTTATTTACTGTTATCAGTTGTTTTCTCCATTAGAAATAAAAACAGTGCCTTGAGGGCAATGATTGTCAGTTTTATTTATTGTTACTCCTCTGCACCTCAGCAATATCCACTGCAGTTGCTCTCAGCAAACATTGGTTGACTAGATGACTGACTGCCATCCTCATTAAGCAATAAGGTTCCATGATAAAGAAGCTGTCCCTTCTATATTCAGTATGTAGCACCCAGTGTGTGCTACATACTTAAATATATGTTGATCAAATGCATGCTGGTGAACTAGACAACCAGGACTAGCTATTCAATGAGAGAAGGCAAGCAATTTCATGGACTGCCATTACCTGGGAGGGTGTCCAGTAAAGTCCGTCTGGAAGAGAGCAAAAAATTAAAAGAAAATCAGGATAGTGAAGAAAGCAAGTCTATGCTTTGTACATAGCTCAGCATATGTTTATAACACTAACCTGACAAAGTGAGTTTTATACTTCAACAAAATTCACTTTTTAAAAAGTACCATTCGTATCCTGCTATAGGCTCACCTGCTGCTTCATTCAGAAGGGCGTGTAGGGAGTGAGTTGTTGTGTGACAGGTGTCCAACAACATGCTAACAGCCAAATCTATTGAAAGCCCAACTTTGACTCTCAGGAAAGCTTTCCTTTGATGCCTTACCCCGCCCCCATGCCGTATAAAGAACGCCACTCTCTTGAGACATCACAATGGTAGTCCACAAATGAACCCTCATCCTTTGAGAGAGACTAACTGTAGGGGAAAAAGATAATTACTTAGTTCCTTTATCTCCAAATTATTTGTAATAAAATCTGAAATCGCACCACAAGGTCTTTCATGAGGATGTCATAAATTAAGATGCATCAGTGTATCTGGTACATCTGTTCCATTCTCTGGCCCTTTGTCTTCTGCAAAGAGCACACCAACCTCAATACCCAGCAGACAGCATTTACGCAAATGATGTCGTGGTCTACAGCATTAATATTCAGTGATTGTCTGTCATAGACACCTTACTGTACATCTGTTATGCAAATGTATGTTAATTCTGACTCCCTGACAGCTGCCTAGCTTCCCTCCCTAAAATGATCTTTTCCATTTTGAAGTTTGCAATCTGTTCCCCAAAATGTTAATCCAACAATTAGCTGAAATTGCTAAACAGAAATTGTACATGTTCAGTCTAAAATAGAAGATAGCATTTTAAAATAGATGATGAACCTTCTTCCCACATCATTTATTTTATATGTGCCTGCACACAATGTAAACATTGATCTCAGCATAGCTTAGGTGGGGGTAAGTGGCAGTTTTCCTTACCCAGGTCCCTTGGGGTGTGATGAGAGAGGAGACGTCATTCCTATCATCCAAGGGACTTGTGGTCAAAGATGATTTTAGTGATACATTGTTCATTTCTACGTTCAAAATATCTCTTTCCCACCCAAAATAATTTGTGTCAAGTACTTGGATATCAACAGACAGCAACACAGAATTATAAAATGATGAATGTCCTAAGGGAATATTCCAGGACACATAGAGCATAGCAAACAGTCTCTTGGTAGGTGTTTGATGGATGTTAAGTAAAGAATGCTTCCATATTTACTCATTGTTCATTCTAAGGCATAGGTGATGGGCCCTGAGGCGATCATAGGTCTGTGCATAAAGATTTCCAGGAAGATCATAGTATTTGAGACAATAATTTAGTATTAAATTATACCAAATACTTGGTGAAAAATCTACCAAGTTACAGTATGTACTTGTAGGCCTACTATGTGGGAATCATTATGTTGGCCATATGAGTTAAGGCTTAACATTCTTTGGAGGTTAGTGCTATTAGGAAGCCTATTTTAATAATGACAATGAAAGTGGGAAGTGACTTTTGAAAACTCAAGCAGCTTTCATGACCCTCTCCTGGCTCTCTCCTCTTAAGCAAGCACATGGAAGAGGAACCTCTGGATGTTTGGAGTGAAGCAGGACACAGGTTTCTATGTTATAGCATCTTTTACTTTGTTCTAGATAGATGTTTTGTATTTGATCTTCAGCATAAATGAAGGATATGGATTTGGATCTGTTCTCTACTCTAGCAATCTTTAGAAATCAATATCTTCAAAGATACTTATTGACCAGACCCACTTTTTATTGCCATACAAATCTACTTCTTAAGATGAGGTGTGAAAACTGACAATGTATAAAGTTCCACTGCAGTCTAACCTGTTTGCTTTGTAATTTGTTTCTAAATTAGTAATAAGACAAAACATGGATAAAATATGCTAAAGATATATTTAATGTATGATAATCCTTCACTGATTCTCAATGGCTCTATCAATAAGATGTAGCCAGTAAAAATAAAAATATTCATTGGTTTTTATATGATTATATTATTTCAAGAGAGTCCAAGATATTAATGCTATTATAAATCCATGTGCATAAACACTTCATCTTGAAAAAGTTGGTCTTAGAGTCAATAATTGCTTGTTACAATTTTTTATTTGCATACAATAATTTGAATAAGTTATTGTAACATACCTCATAAAATTTCCCAAAGACTAACTGTGTCTTGATGTAACTGTTTTGTGGATGCAAGATTTTTAAAAAGCTAACACGTATGCAAACTCACTATCTACAAATTCTCCTACATCAGCTTACTCCAACCAATGACTGGAGACAGCACACAAAGGCTGATTTTTAAGGACCACTGAAACACATATTTTTAAATGTCTCATGGTCACAAGTCAGTATCTTCCCTAACTTTGAAGAAGCAGGCAATAGAAGAGGATAAAGATACAGAGACCAGAGGAGAAGGGCAGATGCTCTTCTCTGAGGAACTCCAGGGTTGGGAGTGTGGGGAGGAACCTCTATTTCCTTCATGCACAAGGAACTCCTGAGGAAAGTGGCATAGAAATTATGTGCATTTTGTAGGTGGAGGGAATTTTGAACCACAGCAATTTCAGGGTTCTCCTAGACACTTCCTAGTGAGCAGGGTCACAGGCAAACCTCAAAGACACTTTTTTTTGTTTGTTTTTTGGCTTCTGCTTTCCAGTTTAATTTTTTTCCTCTTCCCCAGATGGTGTATGTGGATTTGGCTCTTCATTTTCAGGCTTCACTGACCTGGATGATGGACGAGGATTTGCTTTGGACCTCTGAGCCCAGGCTGGAGTGTAGGCTTCAGACTCAGTATGGGCTTCCATCCATTCCTGCTATAGCTCTAAGTTGAGCCATTTCTAGCAAGATTATGAAACCTGGGAATCATGAATTATTACAGTCATGAAGGGTGCAAACTCTCCACTCTCTAGAAGCTCTGGAGGGCAATTTCCCTTAGCATGCAGGTGATATTGTTCCTGCATATAACACACTGCAATGTTAGGCACAAGAGGCTAAATGAAAGGGACTCAGAAAATGGAAGGAGCCACTACCTCAAGCACAGTTCAATTCAAGCAATGTAGTTGTTCTCATTGAGGACATGACTTCTCCCTCTCTTAAGGCATCTATTTGAGAAAGAATGTTTTCATTATTTTGNATTTCAGTATAAATTTAATGCCATTGGGACTAGTTAATGGTTGGCTAATGAGACAAGTCAGTTAAATTAGAAAATCATAATAACTGATACATGCTTATCTTAACAGCTCAAATAATTTGCAACAGAATGGTGTACACCAATTAAGCAATGTTTTTTAATTTTTTTTAATTTTAATTTTATTTATTTATTAAGAAAAAGTTCCCTTCATTTTACACATCAATCAAAGATTCCCCTCTTCCCTCTTCCCCCCAGACTCCCCTTCCCAACCTACCCCCTCTCCCTCCCACAAGAAGGCAAGGCATATCTAGTAAAGGCAAGTCCAAGCCCTTCCCCTGCCTCAAGGCTGCAGGAGGTGTTCTATCATAGGTAGTGGACTCCAAAAAGCCCACTCATGCACCAAAGATGGATTCTGATCCCACTGCCAGGGGCCCTCCAAGCAGATTCAGTTACACACCTGTCTCCCCATGCAGAGGGCCCAGNCCAGTCCCACGCAGGCTCCAAAGCTGTTGATCCAACTTTCATGAGTTTCCACTAGTTTGGTTTAGTCATCTCTGCAGGTTTCCTCATTATGATCTTGATGCTCTTGCTCATAGAATCCCTCTTCTCTCTCCACGACTGGACTCTTGGAGCTCTGCCTGCTACCTGGCTGTGGATCTCTGCATCTGCTTTCATCAGTCTTTGGAGAAAAGCTCTGTGATGACAGTTAGGGCATTTACCAATCTGATCACTGGGGCAAGCCAGTTCAGTTCAGGAACCCTCACAGTGTTTTGATTTAAGGACAACTCCTTTTCTTTAAATATCAGTCCCCTGACCGGACCCCATTATATATATTTTTATAACCCTGGATTCCTAATGAATTTTTCATGATGACTGATGTCAGTTGGCTTAAAATGGGTTAAGATATACTGATACTGTGAGGTGCTAGGAGTTCAATATTTCTAGAATAATGCTAATTTTCTATTTTTCATAATTCTTGCTTTCATTTATTCTAACTTGTTTTCAATGACTTGTTTTCTCTGTTCTATGTGAAGCATTAAAGTTGGTTTTAATAGGAATAGTGTTCAGTAACTCTGTTTTGATACCTATGATGTCTCAGGTTATTTAACATTTAATTTAAATTTGTAATTACAGAAGCAACTACGAGCAATATAAAATAAATATGTGAACAAACATAATCTAATATTGCTAAATAGATTTGATTTGGGGACAAAAGTATGCAGAAATACTAACATGTGGTCCATTACCTACAATTATATTGATGGTATTGTGATTATCTGCCCATAGGCATGTAAAATAAGAAGATACTGAGTTATCTGAAAAATTATTTTCCCACTGGTCAATCATGTTGTACTCTATTTTCTTAGAGTCTTTTTAACTACTCACAATTGTAAAACATGTTGTGATTATCCAGAAATTCACAACTTTAGGTTATACAATTTTCACAATTATCTTTTTTAGTATTTGCTCAGCCCATACTCACCTCACATTTGAAGAACATTTTTTTTTTGCTTCTCTAATTTTATGTTCTTTCCTTCCCAACACTATAAAAACTATGTACCTCCCTGCCTTAGGACTCAGCCATAGACATTCATAGTCTCTTGTTTATTGGTTGTTTTCATATTCCAAACTTGACATTTAAAGGGGCAACACAGAAGTCAACATATAGACCTGATATGTCAGACCAATCTGACAGACATGCTTCAAGTCAGTTGTTTTCTGTTTGTTTTAAAATTTTTCTTTTCTTGAGAGGTAAGACATCATATTCAGTTCAGGCTCCAGAGGTACCCTCCCCCCATCTCTCATGTAGATAGAACAGAATTGCTCCAGTGAGAATGGGGTAGCACATCTAGATGTGTATAACATCATATTCAGTTCAGGCTCCAGAGGTACCCTCCCCCCATCTCTCATGTAGATAGAACAGAATTGCTCCAGTGAGAATGGGGTAGCANTTGCAAGCCTTTGATGCAGAGGCAGCTTCACAGATTTCCCCAGAGCAAGGTACTCTGTCTCATGACTGAACCTCTGACAATAATGAACATCTTTGCTGTAAGGCTATGATGCAGCTTCGGTGAGTTAATACTTATGGAAGAACTTGTGTATAGTGAAAGTCAGAACATGCAACAAGATGTAGGAGAGAAGGAAGTCAATAGAAGCTACGAATGGAGTGTATAGGTAGATGGATGTGTGTGTGTGTGTGTGTGTGTGTGTGTGTGTGTGCACGTGTGTGCTCAAGAGCACACATGTGCATGGACTTTNTCCTAAGTGGTTGGCCCTAAACACATGTACATATAAGAAATGCTAAATGGACTTTATATATATATATATATATATATATATATATAAAATATCTCTTTTATTGGCTGAAAGTTAAGAATATCAGGCATGTATTACTAAAAACAGTACTAGGAAAATTATCAAGAGGAAAGGGAACCATGAAGGACCTTGAAGAGTAATGATGACTAAATCTTCGCATGCACAGATGATATGCTCAATTGGACACATAAGATGAAGTGTGTCCCTTTGATTTCCTTTTAATACATACCCAGAGAAACATTTGTCAGAACATGTGGTAGCATAATCAAAGGAGATAGGAAGGATACATGCCCCTATGTTTCCATTGCAGCTTTACTTACAGTGGCATACAACACCAACTCAAGTGTTCATCCNTGAACAATGGGTGAAGAAATATGGCCAATATATATAATAGAAGTGCATGGACTTTTATCTTTCCACTAATTACAAACTAATATGTGGAACTGAGTAGATAGCCCCAATCAGCCTCAAATGCTGGATATCAATGAGTACTGTGGGAAGTCAATCTTAAGACTTGAACAAAATGCAAATTTGAACCAATGGACACAATGAAGTCACTATATCCTACCAGGAAATATCTGCCTCACTTTACAGTTTTTAGGAAGAGGAATTGGTATCATAGATTGAAAACATCAATGGGGAGGACCTTGCTTCTGATAATAAAGTATAGACAGATAGGCTGGGTTTGAGAGATTGATGAATTTCAGGAATAATAAAGAAATCAAGGAAAGTGCACCTACACATCTTAGGGAGAGCCACAAAACAGGACAGTGACAGTGATCCTGAGAGCTGAAGCCTTTGCTTTCCTCTCATCCTCTCTGTAAAATGTCAGCTCTAGAAGATATATTAACAAACACAAGTATGATCAGAAGGATGCTTGCTTTCCTAGCACATGAGATTATCTTGGCAGATGTGTTGATCTCAGAGATGCTTATAGCACTAGGGAATAGTGTCATTAGCATCTCAGAGACTTCATTCAAATTAATAAGACCCCCAATTCCTCTTAGGTTCCTTTTCTCAAAAGCATAGTATGATACGGAGGAGTTAAAATGGATGTATAAAAATAAAAATCAGTCATTCTATGAGGATTAGGTTTTTTTTTTCAACACAAACTAAGACATATCTGGAAAAGAGAGACTGTGGCATTGCCTTCATCAGATTGACCATAGGCATATTTGTTCAACATTATCTTCATTGCTAATTGGTGTAGGAGTGCCCAGTCCACTGTGTGTAGTGCCAACCTTGGATAGGTGGGCTTGAGCTTTATATGAAAGATAGCTGAACAAAACAGGAGCTAACCAGTAAGCAGCTGTCATCTATTGTCTCCTCCACTTCTTCTTGACTTCCTGCCTTGACTTTCCTCAATGATGGATTGTGATCCACTCTTGTAAAACAAATAAACCCCTTTGTCCCCAACTTGCTTTTGATTATGGTGTTTATCATGGTAGCAGAAAAGCAAAGTAGGACACATCCTCTCTATTTATCTAGTTGATGTGGTCTAGAAACAAGAGAAATAAATATCCTTAAATACCCCCATCAATCCTGTTTCTCTACTTTCTGACCCAAGGTGAAGGCTCTTGATAAATGAGCCACTATTCAAAGAAGCAGAGAATTCATTCAGCTATTGTTCTAAGCCTGAGGCACTGAGATACCTTTTCTTGTTCCAAAATCACCAATAGCTTTAAGTAGGTCACTGAAGGAATTCATAACCCTAACACAAATTATAAATAAGTATAATTCATATGTGAACACATCAGCCTCCCGTTTATCATTTCTTCCACTTTCATGTCACGTTCTATTTACCTGAATGCCTTCTCTAAACATTAATCAGAGAGTCTTCTGTTTTCAGTAAATGGCAGTGAATGCAGAGACTCATGGTGGCTCAAGGTGCTAAGAAAAGTTGTTGTGCTAGATAGTTTTGTGGCAACTTGACACAAACTAGTCATCTGAGAGGAGAGAACCTCAATTAAGAAAATACCTCCATAAGATGGGGTTGTAGACAGCCTTTTAAGGCATTTACTTAATTAGTTATTGATGGGGGTGGGCACAGCCCATTGTGGACAGAGCCACTCCTGGGCTGGTGGCCTTCTGTTATAAGAAAGCAGGCTGAGCAAGCTGTGATGAGCAAGCCAGTAAGCAGCACTCCTCCATGGCCTCTGCATCAGCTCCTGTCTCCAGGTTCCTGACCTGCTTGAGTTCCTGTCTTGACTTCCTTCAACGTGGAACACTGAAATGAAAATATAAACCAAATAAATCCTTTCCTCCCCAACTTGATTTTTGGTCATGATGTTTCATTGCAGCAATAGAAACTCTTAACTAGGACAGGTGTCCTGCAAGTAGTGGGTAAATAAAAAGAAGGCTTAGAAAATATGGATCTTTGGCATTCCTGTGATCAAACAGAAGAGATATTTCTGCTAACTCACAGGAGATGCTTGTTAGGGAAAGGAGACCTTACTGAGGTACCATTGCTCTATCTTGCTCTTAGTGAGGCTGAGCTGAGCATAGCTAAGGCTCTAGTTTTTACTCTTTCTCTAATTTTCTGTCCTCTCATCTTGCAGGCATTAGGGTGATCTAGACTGGCTGAACTGGAAAGGAGAAACAGGAACTCAAAAGATATCCTAAGCATTTGGACATTTTGGGTCAAAACAGTGTTTATTTAACATGTCAAGAAAATGACAAAATGACCAAAGTTAAAGAGCTCTGGAATGCAAAAGTCACCAACATCATTTATCCATAGCTTATGAACAACACATTTCATGTCAAGTACACTAAGGATCAGCTATCAACTTCCCTAATGCACAATTGAGTATTTTCAGACCTAGAGTGGAAGGGACTGAACTGGACTTGTAAGCCAGTCTGTTTCTGGGAGCATGTACAGGCCATCTGGGTGCCCTTTTCTGTGCATCTCAGTAGGAAAATAAAGTTAAATCACAGTATGCAAAGCCCAAGCCTGTTGCAGACACCATATAGACCAAAGAACTCATTTTGTAGAGAAAGAAATGGTATATGCATGTATGCAGAGAAGAAATGGCTTGTGTCTAGATCAGGTCATACCCACTTGATACTGGAATCTGTTTTCTGACCTTGGATCTACAGCTGTCCATTTAAGTAGACACTTGTAAGCTTATGAGACCCTTAAGAAGGTGTAGTTGAATTCTGAGACAGTGTCAAATGTTAAGAAAGAGTGTCTGCAAGCCCTTCATTTTGCAAGTGCCATTGAATAGTATCAGGCTGGAGAGTCTTTACACGTTTTGCTTCTAAACACAGATCTCTCCGAGTATGAAATTGACTTTTCCCAGGGTGAATTGATATAATGCCTAGGACTTTTATTAAGTCCATGCCAGGCTTTGTTAATTGGATGAATATTATCTATTTTACCTTGAAATGACTTTATCTTTCATAAGTTTTTACCCATAAAACTAATTCTGGAAAATGCAGTTTCATTGTGTAGGTCAGATTTACTGAGAATTAGGTTGTTGCATGAGAAAAGATGTCATCTTCTCTTCAATGAGGAGAGTTGATGCTGTAAATTTTAAAATTAAGATTGTTTATATATACAAGAAAAGCAAAATTTCACCTTTATTATTTTCAGGCATCATATCTTAGGCTCACAGTCAATTTTATAAATTTTGGGAACCTTTGGGAAACAAAATGAAATGATAACAAGAAATTCTGCATGACTGTGAAATCACAATATTTGTTCCTGTTTTGTAAGGATACTATCATTAATTTGAATAAAATATAAATTTTACTATTGTAATACTTTGTGTATGTATCCATTGCAGTTTGTGAATGAGTCAAAATTTATATAACTCAAGAGTGATAGTGAAAATTTCCATTTTTATTTGTTAATTTTCCATCCTCCCATCTATAAAAAGGCATTAAATTTTACCAGTCTCTTGTATATTTCAATTGTCTGTTACAAATTTCAATAGAGATCTGTAATCTCTAGAATGGTCATTTATAAATATTAACATCTATGCAAACATGTTAGTTTTTAATGAATTTGACAAAAGCTAGGCTCATCTGGGAAGAGGAAGCCTCAATTGAGAAAATGCCTCTATCAAACTGGCCTGTATTCAAGTGTGTGTAAGGTGTATTCTCTTCTTTAAGATTGGTGCGAGAAAGCACAACCCAGTATGAGCTGTACTACTCCTGTCTCTTATACACATCTAGATGTGTATAAGAGACAGATTGGTGCGAGAAAGCACAACCCAGTATGAGCTGTACTACTCCTAGGCAGGTGGTTCTGGGTTCTATAAGAAAGCAGGCTGAGCAAGCCATGGGGAGCAAGGAAGTAAGCAGCATTCCTCCATGGTCTGTGCTTCAGTTCCTAACACCAGGTTCCTGACTAGAGTTCCTGCCCTAACTTACTTCCATAATAGACTGTTAGCTGCAAGATGAAATAGAATCTTTTCTCCCCAAGCTGCTTTTGGTCAACGTTGTGTCACAGCAATAGGAAGTCAACTAAGAAAACATCTTCACACTGTTACCTGTCCTTTGATTTTCTTGAAAATACAACCTGATTGCTTTTTTACTCAATTAAAAGCTCCTTAACTTACGCTATCTTAGTATTTACACTTAATACTAAAATATGACTGGTTAATGTTTGGGTAGATTTTAATCTTTGCTATAAAAATGATGTTTCAGTAAATGTTCTTATAACCTGTCATTTGGGAAGTATATGAACAACATTCTTACAGTTACAGTTGATAGACTAAACACAGGAAAGTTTTAAAATAGTGTTCATTACAATATGCAAATGTCCCTTTAGTGAGCTGGAGCAGCCATGCATCGATTTTGTTTTTTTCATAGATTTGCCAACATACTATGTTATCAAAAGTAAGATTTTCTTAGGATCACAGTGCATGAAAAGAATTTTGTTGGTTTGAGATTCTAGAAAGGAGATGATTGTGTCACATTAGTTAATTTCATTTTCTTTAGACACATGTAAAACTATGGAGGCAAATCAATAAAGGATTCCACAGAATGAAGAGCATATCAGAGATGGGTCCATCAATGGTGGCTATTTTCTTTGCATAGTTTTTAATAACAATTAGAAAAATTATGCCATCGATGGTAGCATGCTTTTTTTAGTTCAGCGTGCAGTTGGATAAACATGGTTCTCCATGCAAAGAAAATTCCACTCACTGAAAGAAAAATCATAAAAGAATGCTGTTGATAAAACAGGAACATGTGGAACTTCTAACATGCACACAGGGCTTATTCAATGGGTTGTAAACAAGGAAAAAGTGCAAATTCATGGCCAGTGGTCTATTTAAGACATTTTTACTTTTTTCATTGTTGAGAAGCAAGGGAGGCTGAGTCCAAAGCTCCAAAAAGGATAATCATATCCATTGCAGAGTGATGACACCAAGGATATAGAGTATTTCAAGGGGAGTGTGCTTAGCATAAACACAGAAAAATTGTCTGCCTTGTAGGAATACCGAAAACTGTGTAAGGCAAGGAGTTATCACTCCCTCCAAGGCTCAGAGAAATCTTGGAAGAGGGTGTAGAATCAGTGTCAGAACAGAAGATGGGCAGATGTTCAGCACAAATGTGTCTTGTGGACATGAAACGGCCATTATAACCATGAACTGCAACTATGAACCATTACTGCAACTATGGTTATTTGAAAAGACTGGGTATATCAGGGGCCCATGAGGAAGACTTGCTAAGATGGGTGCCAGCGGAAGAGGGAGGGGGATGCAAGGCTGGAATAAAATTGAAAATAACTAAAATTCATTATGTTATAAATGTATGAGGTTGTTAAACATTTTTTAAAAAAGCCCTCTGAGCTAAATTTCCTATGAGGAGACAGAAGTTTGTCAGGGTCTGTCAATATCCCAAAAAAGTCAAATCTGAGGAACAAAGATGATTCATACTTAGAAAGCAATTCAGCCATATCCCAGGACAGTTTCTGCTTGGATTGAGATTACAGATGCCATAACACCTATTTAGTGGAAGAAAATCAGAGCCTCTCTGAAAGATGGCCCTGATATGAGGGCCAAACTGTGTTTCTTTCACTGGCCTTTTTTGGCTTTTGGTCACTAATTCTAAGGCCAGGGCACATACCTTTCACTGTACTTTTGATACTAGTTTCAGAGTCAGGGCGTGTTTCCTTAGTTCTGGGTTTGGGGATAAAGTGGTTATTTCTCTGGCTCAGGTCCCCAACCCAGGCTGTGTTTCTTTCCCTGTTAGAATTCCAAGGCTAGGGTGCCACTTTCTGCTCTCTGATTGGTCAGTTTCAAAAGTCAGTTGGCCAGGGACAGCTACTTTCCTGCTCTGATTGGTTGGTTTCACAAGCCAGTTGGTCAGCACAGAGAGGGGCCACCGATATGAGCCTAACTGTGTTTCTTTCACTGGTCAGAACTCCAAGGCCAGGGTGCCACTTTCCTTACACTCTCTTCTTGTTATCATGACCTGTCACAGTATTCTGATATTTATAACTAGCAGATAGTAAGAGGAACTATTGGGTGAACAAAGATGAAGGGAAATGTAAAGGAAGGAAGAGCTAAACAGAAATTAGAAAGAAATCTACCTACGGTATAGGGTAGTGGAGCTAATACAAAAAGTATTAAAAGTAATTAGATTTATTATTAGATGTGGAGAAAATGACTATGCAAAATGGATGATCAAGAATAGGAAAGGAAAATTAAAACACATGCATAGGACTAGAATAGTAAACACACAGGGTGATTTAGCAGAAGGCAAGGCAGGGGAGATGATAACCTCAAGGACATAGAACAGAGGGTGTGCTGTGTGGCACAAAGGGGAAGGGACAAGAAAGACAAACCAAAGTGCCAGAGGCTTGTGGTGTTTCCAAATGCTTTCTCACATTTCAGGGGTAGATAGGAGAGAGAATAGATCAGAAGCAATATCTAAGGGGATAATGACCAGAGAAGGAGTGAATTAAGGGGGATTGGGGGAAGGTGAGGAGAAGAACAGGAGGAGAGGAGGGAGGGGAAACTGTAGTCGGGATGTAGAACAAATGAATAAATTTAATTCATATAAAAAATAAAACTGAAGCAGAGTTTTAGCAGAATTGCATATTATAAAAAGCATAAAATCTGTTACTTATAAAAATAGAGAATTTTTAGAAACAAAATTAAATGCTTTATAGATATATTCAATGATAAAAGAAAAGGTAAATGTTAGAAACAGGTATGTGCATTTTTGCTTGTTTTGGTTCTTTTGATGTGGGAAGTTAGCACACAGCCTAGGATAAACTCGTATTCATTAGAGTAGTCCTGCTTCCAGCCATCCTAGTGCTGTGATTAGCAGCATGAACCATGACTAGCTTTGTGTATGCTTTATTAGTGCATATTAATTATTTCATATAATAGCAGTGAACTACAGATTCATGCAATCTTAATTGAAACACCAATGCTCCTTACAGAACTGGGAGGAAAACAATGATAAATTAATTTTAAACCACAAAAGAAAAATGCCTGAAGTATCTGAAATATCAGATGTCAACTTATGTTACAGAGCCACAGTAACAAAAACAGTATTGGTCATACTGACAAAAAAACAGACATTTAAACCAACAGAGTAGGCTGGAGGACAGATAAATACCTACCAGCTACAATAATCTGATTCTTGACAATGGGACCATCTACATACTTTGGGAAACCAGTGTCTTCAAACGGCACTAAGAAAACTCAATGTCCACATACTTCTCGTTGTAAATAATGTCAAATGCACCTTTCAGTTTGCTTCATTACTTTACCTGAATTCTGTTTTCAATATAGAAACATCAAAATGTTCAATGTCTGTTATCTCCTCGTCTCCAAGACAACATTGAGTTGTCACATTGAGTCCTAGACTTCACTGACATGGATTCTGTTGAGACACCGAAGAATGATTAGAATCACCACCAAGCACACATGTGTGCCATCTGGATGGGGCCATTACTTCTCTACAGACAGGCATCTAGGTCATCTCTTCAATATGGATCCAGACCTGACAGACTTCTACAAAAACAGCCACCTGGAAGAAAAACTCTGCAGATCGATCTAAGCCTTCATTCTGAGGTTTTCATTTTCTTGTAGTTCAGTGCCCAGTGATATCTGCTTTTCCATGATATCTGCTTGTGGATTCCCAGACTCATGCCCCCATCACCCCTTGGAGAACTGCACTGATGCTTAAATTGTCTCCAGAAACCACAGCATTTAATTTTATCTTGGCTGCTCACCCTTCACTGCCTTTCCATTTTTCTTGCAAAGGACATTCATTTTTAAGCATTTCTCCCAATTCATTCTGAAATCTTAGAATTTAGACTCTCGAGTATATTTACATTTAAATGGAGTTCTGGGGCCTTTTGGTATTTGGAAAAGCTTTTGAGTTTTTTAATGAACTTCTAAAAGGTTCTTGAGCTGAAGCTTTTCCCAAGGGTAGGTCTGTTCTGAACAGTGAGAATCTTGATTAGTTAGGAACTTCCTAGCCATCAATTCAGTTGTTCTCAAGTCCTTACTTTCAATCTAAAGCTCTCACTGATACTTCCACCCCTCCCCCACCCCTCCTCCACCTGCTTTGTCAAGCCCATCAGACTGTCCCTTCCTCATTATCTTCAGCTTAATTCTTCCTTTCCCTCTAACCTGGAGCATCCCTCCTCCATTCTTGTTCAATGGCTTTTCAAATTGATGTTTGCGTACTATCAATGCCATCTCCATCATGAAATACTTTTACTTGGCAATTATTTGTTTTTAATTTGTGTTCTCTCTCTCTCTCTCTCTCTCTTTCTCTCCCTCTCTCTCTCTGCCTAGAATAACCTAAGAAGGAATGATGTAATGTTTCAATACAGGTCATCACTACTTCAAACACCTATTTTAGCTTTGCGATGAAATAGCCAAAAGCCAAAATCATCTGTTCTTATTGTGAAATATGTGGTACATTGTTGTTGAGTGCAGTCACATTTCGTACAGCAGAACACAAGAACGTGCAGTTTTTGTCTTCAGTTTTTTTCATTTTAGTTTTTGAGACAGGATGTAGTCTCATATAGGTTAGGCTGGCCTTGGACTCATTGTGCAGCAGAAAAAAACTTGAACTCCTGATCTTCCTGCCTCTACCTCTCAAGAGCTGAGATAACAGGTATGCATTACCATAAGCATGACCTCAAGTCTGTCTNCTTTTAACTAAGACTAGCTTTGTAACTCTTAATCTCTTACCCCATCCCATGTACTATTAAGTCTATATATTTTCTGTTGTACTGTGATTTGGGGGAAATAATATGAACATGTCTCAGAACTACCTGGGTTAGAGTTTTCCATAAATCTTCAGAGTCCATATGAACAATCTCATATTTTTATAAGATGAAGCCTGTGGTTGGTTTTATCTGAGTTCTGTGCAAATATATGCCTGATTATGAAGTTCCTATTCTCAGAACAAAATCAATCAGTATGCTTCACTAGCTATGGAAATTAGGGTGAGTGACTTTCTGTCTCTGTGTCCTAGAATTCTCAATTGAGTTAGAGATTTAATATGAAAGCCTGTATGGAAAGGACATTGAGATGATTAAGTGAGGGAACGCACTAGCTGAGGACAATACCTGGCAAACATCAACAGCTCTAAGAAAGGTAATTAGTTCCCCTACCAAATATTTTCCTTCTTGCTCTATGCTAATCTGTGTTATTAAAAAAAAGAAAAGAAAAGAAAAAGAAAAACAGAATTGCATGTGTGCCTATGTGCTCTTTTCTTTCCCCACACACTGGGTTGTAATTAATGGCAGGCATCATATGCTCAAAAGGTCCAAAGATATGCAAAATATATTAGCAGGTCTTAATATTTACTATACACAAAACTATTGAATTGAGCTCAGAAAAGAAGTAAGATTTGTCTTGTTAGTGGTCCCATATTAGCTATAAATGAAACAGGTATTGAGTGAGAAAGCAAGTTTGGCTTCCAAATGAAAATTACTTCCATTTCCTTCCCACTGTACACTTTTTAGGAAATAAAATCGAACAAGCTTCCTCACAAATGGCATGCTTGTCCCTTTACTTTGGCTTGCTTTATGTTTCAATGCAGACCACAATGGGCACATGTTATAGACAGATGACATTTATTTTTCTAATTTAAATGAAAGAACTATGAAATGCTGGTATTTGATTGAGCAGCGGAGGCTTTTTCAAGCTAAGACTTTTGCTCTTGAGCACAGACCTGCCAGGACTCCATATCTCAGATTGATGGATCGTTTTCCTGGCATCATATTTTCATTATTTTTGCACTTTTGTTGCATGTGCCAAACCACTACTAAATCACAGATACTAAACGTTGAATAAAGTAGAACATCCATGAATTAAAAATGAATCCTTTCACATTTTTATTCACTTGTTTATCTCATGCTACACTTCCCATTATTCATCTGATTTTCCAAATCTCCCTATATATCTTTCTCTTTGACCTTTATTTAGATACTTCACATTTTACAAGAGGTAATCTTTGGGGGGAAGGGCTATGAGGTCACTGTTGACAGACTTGACTGTGGCCTCAGATTGGTTTTTAGCCTGTTCTGTGACTTCGGGGACCATTTTTTCATTTACCAATCAACAAAATACACTACTCAGTCTGTAAACCTCTTTGACCTTATTTCTGATTTATGATTTTTTTCACCTAGAATTTTAGCCTCTGTATTCTAAAAATGGAGATCCTTTTCAACTTCTTTGTACTTTGTAACTTTAACTATCTTTAACATTTTACCATGGTGTTTCCCATCCAACATTGTTTTTAGGATTAATGAAATAATCTGCATTAAGTATTAGAGAAAAATTCACTTTCTTTGTCCATTCTTTCTTTATTCTTATTCCTCTCCCATCTTGTTTTCACTTTTCTATCTATTCCAAATTCCTCTTTAGGAACTGGAGATACTGCTTCTTGGATTAAGCAGGCTTGTTGCTTTTACAGAGGACCTGAGTTTAGTTCTGAGCACCCACCTAAAGTGGCTCACAACTGCTTGTAACCGAAACTTCAGGAGATCTAGAACTCTTTTCTGATCTCTGAAGATATTGACACACATATATGCAGACATACACAGACAAACATATGCACATAAATAATAAAAATAACATCGGGGCAGTGGTGGTGCACACCTTTAATCCTAGCACTTAGGAGGAAGAGGTAGGTGGACCTCTGAGTTTGAGGCCAGGCTGATCTACAGAGCTAGTTCCAGGACAGCCATGGCTACACAGAGAAAACCTGTCTCAAAATAAAAACAAAAATAAACAAAGAGAAAAACCAAAACCAACCAAACAAACAAAAAACCCTCAAGTCCATTTTGATCCTCTAAAGATTTTTCAAACCTCAATTTAATGCATTAATGAAGACTTTTATAAACTTATTCCACAAATGTACAACCACAAGAGGTCAGAAAATAGGATGTTTGAGTAGTTTTTAAAGGCTTAATAAATAAAATTCCCATCCTGACTTACTTGGAAACTAATTAATAAATTTAACCAGCGATTTGAGAGATGGCGGTAAAATATACTAATTTAGTTCTTGGAAGATACTGTTTTTAGTCTGATAGACAAGCCCAAAGACAGACAGAGACATTTTAAAAAATTCTATTCCAACTCATTACTCAGATAAGTTCTTCCTTTATCTCTGGGAGACAGGAAGTAGCATGACATTTGAGTGGAACACCATGGTGTTACTGACAGATCCATGTATGCATCTTGGAGCAGAATGACAGTAATGTTGATTGAAAATCCAGCAGTGAATAAAGAAGCTGAGCTATGGGCATCATTCTTAAGTACATTCTCTAATAAAGGGACAGAGCTTGAGTAGTAATTAGAAACTGGGTAAGTGTGCATGGAAGGCAAAATTGGAATGAACATAAAAAAAGAGTTTCCTTTGGCAATCAAAAACTTTTCTTAGAAAGTGATCTAAAGCAGAAAAGTGAGAAGAAACACAACAGAGAGAGAAAGTTGATCAGACAAGAGTTTCCTGGATTATGGAGAAACACAGTGAATGAATGAATGACTTAAATGAGGAGGGAGAGCAAAGAAGAGCACAGACTATGCAAATTGGAACACAGAATAAGGCCAGTTGTGTTGGTACACACTTATAATCCCTGCACTCAGGAAGCACAAAGTACATGGAGTTTGAGTTTAACTTGGTTTTAGCAAGTTCTAGGTCAACCAGGGCTGCATTACAAACTTTGTCTCACAAAACAAACAATTGTGCCAGTGAGATGGCTCAGTGCATAAAGGCATTTGCCTCCAAGACTGATCACTTGAGTTCAGTCCCTGGGATACATATGGTAGAAGGGAAAGACTGACTCTTCAAAGTTGTCCTTAACCTCCACATGTGTGAAGCAGCATGAAATCTTCACACCACACACACACACACACACACACACACACACAAACACACACACACAAATACATATACACAAAGCACACAAACACAATCACTCACTCAATCCTTCAATAAATCAATGTAATAAACAACAACAAGTGAACAAACATGATCCTCATAGACTATCCTGATAGCAATGAGAAGACTGGCAAATGTAACTATCTGTCACATCTGAGGTAAGGATATTGAAGCTTTAAACATAGAAGAAAAAAGTGTAAAATTCCTGGACAAAAAACATAGGGAAAACAATTCTAACATTGAACTTGGCAATAAATTCATGAATATCTTCACAAAACTACAAGTAATAAAAACAAAAGCAACCAAAACAATGTAAAAAAAGGCACTGTGTTGGTCAATTGATTTTTCACTACTATAATAAAATGCAGGAGGCAAGATTGCTTTATAAGAAAAAGAAGTTTATTTTATCACAGTTTTGGAGGCTAAAAGCCCCCGATTGGGAAGCCTCACTGACCTGGCATCTGGTAAAGATCCCACACCACAATGGTTGAAACACGTGTGCAAGTAGGAGGTCACATGACAAAACAGAGAGCCAGAGAGTGATCCCAGAGTCAAGCTTTCCCTTTCAACCATTTCCTCTTGAAATAGCTCAGGAGTCCCATAGAAGTCATCAAAATCACTTCCTATGGCATCTTCTATGTGACTTAGGGACCCTCCGCTAAATCCCAGCTCTTAAAGTGCCTACTATCTTCCCTATCCCTCACCACTCAAGGGATCGAGGAACCCTTAAAGTACACACTCAAATATAGTGGTAATCAGTGGGTTGGAGAAAGATGCTTGTTAGCCAGGTACCTGATAAAAGGGCTCACCTCTGAAGTACACAACCTCCTGTAAATCTGGAGTCTAACATGGGACAAACACCACTGGGCTGCCTAATCTGGGGATGCAGACCTGCAATCCCAACTTCTAAGGAGGCTAGGAAAAGCAGGAGGATCCAAGTTCAATGTCAATCTGAGCAACTTAAAAGGAGCTAAAGACTTGAATAGACAGTTCTAAAGAAATGCCCCATAGATACATGAAAAATGTTTTGTGTTGGTTTATTTTTGACACAGGGTCTCCACTAGTGCAGTCTGGACTTCAATGGGATGTGCACCTCGTGAGGCTGGTTTTGAACTCTTGATCCTCCTGTCTCCACCTCCAAAGCACTGAGATTACAGAAGTGTGTCATTACACTTGGCTTGAAAAAAAAATCCAGGTCATTAATATTGAGGGAAATGTAAAACTAAACCACAGTGATAGCCTTGGCTATTGACACAAAAAGATGGCAACAATTATCAGGAGAATTTGGAGGACTTGAGACCTTTGAATATTGTTAATGGGAATTCAACATGGTGAAACTATATTTTTCAACAACTTCAAATTAGTATATTTTACAGAAACCCCTCTTTTATGGAGTCTAAAATAATTGAAAATAGGATCTCAAAGAGGTATTTACACTGCTTTGTTCATAGCCACGATGTGGAATTAACCCAAGTGTCCATCAACAGATGGATGGATAAATAGAACTCACACAATGCGTGCACGCGCGCGCGCGCACACACACACACACACACACACACACACACACACACGGGGGGGGGATATATGATAAATAAAAGGGCAAGCACCAAAACCAATGAGAAAAATACAATAAGAAACAAAATCATGGAATTTAAACTTAATTGCAAAAGTCCTCTCCTGATGGAAAAATTCTCATACTTAAGAATTCACAGTAACAGGTATTGTGAAGACTAGTCAAAATGTACCAGAATGATACAGAGATGATAAAGGCATTCTGTATCATTGCTGTAGAGAACCCTGGATGTACCCAGGAGGTAACCAAGGAGGAAGAGCAGTGATAGTGACATAGACGAGGATGAAAATTTCAGGGAAAAACTTTAAAGCAAACATAGAGAATGATGTGCCTCGGGTGCAGTGAAGTCAATTATGCCACTGATGACACATAGGACACGTGGACTAACTATGAGGACATGATGTATCACAAATAAGGCAATCGCAGAAAGACAAATACTGCATGATCTATTTACACAAGGAAGGAAAACAGCCAAATTCTTACAGTCAAAAGATACAATGAGGCTAGACAGCAGAAAGGAGAGGTTCTCAGCCAATGGGAAGAGAGTGTCAGTCGAGCAAGATGAATAAGCTCTTTCCAACCTGCTGCACAGCATCAAACCTATAGTCAATGATACAGATTGCTGGGTGCAGACCTCCTGTTAAGTGTTCTTATATTCAGGAGAAAAACGACTGTATGAAGGGA
Source organism: Neotoma lepida (assembly GCA_001675575.1). NCBI lineage: Eukaryota > Metazoa > Chordata > Mammalia > Rodentia > Cricetidae > Neotoma > Neotoma lepida. The sequence continues at coordinate 22,212 of LZPO01108882.1, forward strand.
TGAGTTTTGATACAGACATTAAATTCAGAATGTCACAAGTGAACAAACTCTGAGAATCCAATGTGTGTGTTGGAGTGGTATAGTGGAGACTCCAAAGCTCATTCAAAGTCAACAATTCTAACCTAGGATCTAGGTGCACTACTTATAGGAAGATAGCAAGATAGCAAGAGAAAGGGGAGGCGGTAGAGGAGGTAATGGAAAAGAAAGGGGGGAACTCAGCTTTTCTAGGGCAGAGAAAGAAAGATACAGTGGGATGAAGCGAGGATAGGGGCCTATCTCCTCTCAGGGCTATTTCCATCTTTTCTCTAGCATGCCACATTCACAAAATACGGAACCTTTCTCCTAAGACACCCGGACAGAAGACACTAATATTACATAAGGGAATTACATAAGGGATTTGGAAGCATTGGCAAATACATGATGCAAAGAAATTACAACTCGCCCTGTAACTGCGCATATTACTCTAAATAGTCTTGCTGCTCAAGAGAGACTTCACTGCACCTGAGGTACATCATTCTCTATTTCAAATTTTTTTCCTGAAATTTTCATCCTTGCATATTTCACTGTCACTGCTCTTCTTCCTTGGTTACCTACATCCTGGGTACATCCAGGGTTCTCTACAGCAATGATACAGAATGGCTTTATCATCTCTCATCATTCTGGTACATTTTGACTAGTCTTCACAATATCTATTATTGTAAATTCTTAAGTATGAGAATCTTTTACTTCAGGAGAGGACTTTTGCAATTAAGTTTAAATTTCAAGATTTTGTTTCTTATTGTATTTTTCTCATTGGTTTTGGTGCTTGCCTTTCTGCTTATCATATATTTTCATCTGTCTGTCTGTCTGTTTGTCTGTCTCTCTCTCTCTCTCTCTCTGTGTGTGTGTGTGTGTGTGTGTGTGTGTGTGTGTGTGTGTTATCCGGGTGTGAAGGTGATGTGGGAAACAGAAGTCAGCATCAAGTGTCTTCCTCAAGCATTCTCTGTTTTATTTGATTTGATTGACAGGGTCTCTCACTAAACATTGACCTTCATGATAAAGCAAGTTGGCTGGCCAGTGAGCCTCAGAAACCCTCCTATCTCTGCTCTCCAGTGCTGTTTCAATAGGTATGTGCCCTTACATCTAGTTTTTACATGATTCCTAAGAATCCTAACTCAGATCCTCATGCCCACACAACAAGCACTACACTGATTTGAGTCTTCTCCCCACCCTACACCATCCTTTTCTTTGTACCTAAACATGAATAAATGTGTTTTGTGGAAAAATAGTTTGGTCCTTTGATAATCATTTTGCATTGTATTAATGTTTTTCTTACTGTTCTAATCACAAGGCCTGGTTTTGAAACCTGTGACTGAAACTAAGAACTACATGTTCATCCAGTCATTACATAAACAGGATTTATAAAAGTTAGACAACGCTCTTGTGAACTACAATCCTACCAAGTCAATGGGAAACAGCTGTCAATCATCACTTTAAACGCACCACATTGGAATAGGGCTATTCTTTGGTTTATGGTGTTTCAGGTAAGGCTAGCATATGTTCTCATTTATGTACTGTATGTATAATATAACATGTGTGTGTGTGTGTGTGTGTATTAGTCATTATTCATTTGCATCTCTGGCTAAGTTCACCTCAGATATAATTATGATTTTTCTCATTAGAATTCAGAAACCAACTGAATATAGAACACAAATAATTGTCATAATATCTTGGCTCCTTTACCCAAAGTCTACATGATTTTGGGCAAGTTCATGGAAAGTTACCAGGTTTTGCATCCACCTCTGTAAGACAGGCTTTTTTTCTGACCACACTAAAAGTTGTATATGAGGATCTACTTTGGAAGTAAAGTGAAGAGATTGTGTACTCTCATGCTATACAGGGTAACTTGTCATGACTTCATACAATGAATTTTAATCTTTCTCCCATTGTTTACAGCCTTACTAGGTTCTTACATAGATCTTCAACCTCTACTTCTTACATCCAAAGAAAACAGTTTGTGCAGAAGGAAGAGCCAGGGCAGCTGTCATTCATAAGCTATATATAAAACTGTAAAAGAAGTAGCCAATCCTACTGTAAATCTCATGGTCAATAAAATGCTTCTTCTTATAAATATACCTACAATTAGGTGATATTTCTTAAATTACAGTGGTGAGTTATACAAACTTAGCCAAAGGCAAAGATGAGCTTTGTGTTTCTTGATAGCATTCTTAAGAGCCTAGCAAAGCCTCAGATATACATGCAAAGGAAAGTTCATTCCCGTTTCACCAAGACACTATTATGCTCTCATTTGTTGCAAACAGTCTCCAAGTCTAAACTAGAAACATTCATGATGTTTTTCCTTCTTCTTTCTATTTTACATCCTGTCAGTCACTGAGTCCTGCTGATTTCACTGACTAAATCTTCCCACTCTCAGCTGCTACTCTTTTTCCATTTAGACTTTCAAAATTTGTTTTTGTGGATGATTGCATCAGCTTCCTTCTGTGCTGTCCAAATTCATTTTCTTTTCATTGTGTTATTTCATTTATCACTTAGTTACCAGAATGAATATTCCTGTTTTAAGTTTTGCTAAGCACATCTTTCTTACCAGAGTTTTAGATTCTACCACTTATTTTTTCTGTGAACTCAGTGGGTCATTCACCAGCTCCTTGGTGTTTTCATGTGGTGGCTGTGAGGATATTCCTCTCAGACTTCTCAGTGATTAGTGAGTGGTTCCAGTGGATTTTCTGTCAAGTGCCAGGCCATGTTCATGTAAGTATCTTAACAAAATGATGGAAAACAGCAGAGAAATTAGTGCAGAGCCATTATAGTAGAATCAGTGGACTCAGCCAAGGGATGACTCTGGCTCAGAGCCCCCATATTGGCATTAAACAATTTCTGCAGATTGCATTTCAGGGTTAAAATAATTCACCCATGTGTCTTCCCTTTTGTTATCACAAAGGCTAGACTTTATCCGTAGCCTAGAAAGTCTCCGGGCCTTTCCTGGATTCCTCTTTCCTTTCCCTCACTGATGTCTTCTGTAATAAACAAGACATCAGCTTGTCTTGGTTTCCTTCAGGAAAGATTTAACCAACCTACTTCATCTATAAAATGCATACAGTAAAAGGGCTTACTCTGTAGGATCATTAGAGGGACCAAATGAAAGATGAGTATAAAAGGAAACAATTGCTTGCTTATTCTGATGCTATGAAAGCATTTTCTGATGTTAGTATTAAGTTATGACTTAATCAACATCATATTTTAGATAAATCATTTTAAATGTCCATGATCCTTTTCGCAAAACAATCTTTCATTAAACTGTGGGAAGTAATGTTTATCCATCACAGTCTAGTTATGATGATTCCTCTACTCAACTCCCTTCCTTCCTATTTAGCTGTGCACACTCTCTAGGCTACTTTCATTAATGCTCATCTTTCAAGAATTGCTCTCTCCAGAGGCTCAATCCTTCAATGACTTGTGCATTTTGTCCTATTTTTCAAGTCTGTAGTGATTCGCACAGTATCCAGCACATTTTAGCTATTAATAGAGTACTTTTTAAAATTTAGTGATGGATTATGTGTGTGTATTTATCATCTGATTTGGGGGCAATGCAGGGAAGTGGTCTATGTTACTCATGTTGTAATGGGTGACATTCATTTGCATGACTCTGTAGTAGTTGGAACTTTAAAATTTTTTTTCCTTATCAACCTCCAACACATAGACTATAGTTTGTGAAATCTAAGTTAAATAGCTGCTTGGTTTTAGTGGGAAAGCACCACTAATGGAAAGTAGATGTTGTTCTACTCTAAAACACTTGTCCTTCCACAAGTTCCTTCAGCTTGTGCAGCCTATAACTTTAAGCCTAAGCCAAACAAGAACTTCTAAAAAAAAAAAATTAACATTGCTCTCAGTTTCATGTTTTTATCTTGTTCTTTCAACATGTAATTTAATGGAGAAAGTCTTCCAGAGACAAGATTGATGTGTTAGTTTCTTCAATCTGTCCTAAGTTTTGTATCATATTTATGTATAGTTCCTTTTGTTTTTCTGTATATTCACAGATCATCTTTTTCAAGCACTAGTAAAGAACAATGATAATTGTGAAGCTTTTCCTTTTTAATTAATCATGAAACAAATAGCTACTGTGCTCGCCGAACCAGGTGGAGTTCAAATCACTGTGAGGACAGTGACTGATAAGAGAACAGACGAATACTTGGCAAAGATTTTCTCCCCTTGTTTGCTTTCTTTGTCTTTGGATTCATTGTTTATTTAGCTGTGCAGAGCTGTTAAGTTTTATGAGGTTCCACTTATCAATTGTTGTCCTTGCTTTCTGAGCAAATGAAGTCCTATTCAGGAAGTCCTTTCCTATACCTAAATCTTATAAGGCATTGCCTATGTTTTCTTCTAGAAATTTTAGCATTTCAGGTTTCAAATACAAGTCTTTAATCTGCTTGGAGCCAATTTCTGTGCAGGTGATAGATAAAGGAAACAATCAAGTGAATGAAGAAGAAACCCACAGCATGAGAGATACTTGTTGCCAGCTATTTATCTGACAGAGAGTTAATATCCAGAATATACAAGAAATTCAGAAAAAGACTCAAGGAAACCAATGATTCACTTTAATAAAAAAGGGGGGAGAGTGGGCTAGGAATCTAAACAGAGTGTTCTCAATAGAAGANGTAAAAATTGTCTCAAAAAGTGTTCATCACCTTTAACAGACTAGAACATTTTGAGAGTTCATCTCACCCCAGTCAGAATGACTAATATCAATACAACAACTGGACAAATGCTGGCAAGGTTTTGGGGAAAGGGGAACCCACATTCACTGTTGGTGGGAATGCAAATTGGTACAGCCACTCTGGAAATCAACATGGAGAATACTAAAAAAAATTAGAAATAGGTCTACCATATGACCCACCTATACTAACTCTTTGGCATATTCTCAAAGGACTTAGCATCCATCTGCTACTTGCTCGGTCAGAGGGACAGATATTATGCAGATTTTTTGTTAAAAATCTAAAGGAATCTTATTTTATGTTTACTTAAATGTAGCAGGCTTTTTCTTTTGGGCCACCAACCAGCTCCCAAATCATAACATGGAGACTTAATATTAGTTATGAATGCTCAGCCTTATCTTATGCTTGGTTTTTGTAGCCTTTATAACNTAATCTGTTTCTCCTTATCTACATTTTGCTTCATGGCTTTTAACTTTTCTTTCTGTATGTGCTATTCTGTGTCTGCTAGCTGGCAGCTACCTGGTTGACCCAGGGCATCTCCTTCTCTTTCTCCCTCATCCTCTCCTTTCTTCTTTTCTTCTCATTCCTCTCAAGCCGATATTTCTCCTATTTATTTTCTCTGCCTGCCAGCCCCTCTATCCCTCTCCTGCCCAGCTATTGGCCACTCAGCTTTTTATTAGACTAATCAGGTGCCTTAAGCAGGCAAGTTGACACAGGAACACATCTTTTCATACTTAAACAAATTCAGCATAAACAAATGTAACATATCCTTACATCGTTAAACAAATGTAGCATAAACAATTGTAACACACCTTTACACGGTTAAAGTAATATTCCACAGCATAAACAAATGTTAAAGTAATTTCCACAATACTTAATCTTATATACAATGAATATAATTATATATATTGCACATACACACACACACACACACACACACACACACACACATATACACACATCACTAGGGTTGACAAGAACTAGAGAATAACAAAATTCCCAGGACCAGGCATGCAAAATCTATTTAAGTAACTGGGTAGCTTAAGTAACTTCCCTCAGAATATGGAGTGGGGCATGGAAGGAGTTGGAGGGAGATGAGTTGGGAGGGGCTGGAGGGAGCAAAAGAGAGGGGTGATATGATTATACTTTAATTATAATGTATAAAGATAAAATAAAAATAAATTTTAAAAGAGAAGAAAACAGACAACGATAAAATAAGAACCTAGAGACAGCGCTTGGCTGGTAATGTACTTAGTGTACAAGCATAAGGACTGGAGTTCAGGCCCCATCACCCATGTAAAAGCCAGGCATTGCAGGGTGCTCCTGCAATCCCAGGGCCGAAGGCAGGTACAAGAGCATCCCTGGAGCTTTCTGGCTAGCAGGTCAAGCTGAAATAGTGAACTCCAGTTTCAGTGAAAGACTCAATCTAAAAAAATAAGGCAGAGAGCAATGAAAATACCTAATACTGTCATACCATATGTACACATCACTCCCACACACATGTAAATATGTGTATACGCACTTATGAAAACAAAATAGGCACAAAGTCTACTTGTTCCCATATGGCTTTATGTGCTGATGGGGTTGGGAGAGAGTACCATAAAATTTGATTCCTTATGATCTAATCACTTCCACAAAGCCCTATCATTTGACAACAGTGCCTTTTACACTCACTTAGCATTTCCTTTTGCCCAGAACAATGCTTGACTAATGCTAAACCAATCCATTGTTGGATACAATACCTGAAATCTGGTATGTACTTAAGCAATGCAGAGTTAGCTCTGATCAACTCTTTCTCCCTCTTCTTAATCTGCCCTTCATTGTCTTATCCGTGAAAACAGAGATGACTCACGAGATTGCTTCTTCTTTAGTATTTACCACAGTGCTAAAGATTTTCTATTTCAACATGGAAATCCTTATTTGGGGTCTTTTTAAAATATACATCATTTGCCTTTCACAGCTGAAATCCTGCACAACTGGTGGATTCTGGATGCAAAAAAAGTGGTATTTATCTAGACAGTGCTTGTCTCCAAAGATATTAGCCCAGAGAAAAAATCATAAACTCCTGTGTCAAAGGTTTTTAGTAGAGGACACTAGCGTGATATTGCAAGATAAAGCCTCCCCCTGTGCCCAAAACACACACACTTCCTGGTTATGCAAGGCTCACTTGGAAAGACCCTGCTGGGCACTGAGTCTACGTTGAACTTAACTCCTATTACAAAGACATTTTCCTCTTATTTGGCTTGAATAACACATGCAGCTTAGCCAGCACTTGTCCACTGCAATATATAGTTCTCAGTATTTCTCACTAGCTAACAAAGTTCTCCCCAGAAGTGGCTGTTCTTCTTTTGGACAGGTTTATATAAAAGTATTTCCACTCAGATGCCATCCTATGAACAGGTTTGTTCAGCACTATCCAGGATAGATTTCTAGCAAGCTTCACAGAGTGTATTTCTAGAGAATCCCACTGGTGCAGCAATAAAGTGACTGCTCTGTTATCTAGTGAGCCACTAGTGTGCCTTCTCTAAGAAGATCTGGTCTCAGCATTGAGAGAGGCCTCCTCTTCAGACTCTGTATCTCAGACCTAAGGGTGGTACCTACTCATTGTGTCCTTTAGCCTTATTCTACTTTTTCCCAGCCTTTCATTGACAATTTCCTTTTATAGTTCATGACTATTTACAGCAAATGCTTTGTTCACATTATTGTGTAGTTTCCATCTCCTGATTTGACCATAACCACATAGTAACAAACTCAGAGTTGATGGTTCAAGAATAGCTCTGAGATGAGTCTGTATCATTCCAAATACTTGCTGTATGAATTCAGATGTCTTCTACAGAATGTGCAGTATTAAAGAACTCAACATCTAAAAGATAGACATTCACGTAACTTATACGCTATTGTGGTCATACCCTTTGTAGATCAGATGTCAACACTTAAGGAAAAAAGAATAAAAGTTTGTGAATATTGAATAAAATGAACTCAAATTAGTTTACTTTTGATTTTAACTGTGAGAATTTTTCAAACTAAATACTATAGCAATGTAAAATATGATCCTCCAAGCCAGTGGTTCTCAGCCTTCCTATTGCTGCAACCCTTTAGTATAGTTCCTCACGCTGGTGACCCCCAACCACAAAATTATTTCCATTATCACTTCATAACTGTAATTTTGCTACTGTTATGAATTGTAATGTGAATATCTGTGTTTTCTAATGGTCCTAGACAACCCTACATGGGTCACAACCTACAGGTTGAGAACCACTGCTCTAAGAGAATGATGAAGTATCAATACTTCTCATGTCCTTCTTTCATAGTACATCAAATTGAGCTATGGATCTAAGTCTCCTTTAGGATTTTCCAGGTCACAAGATTCTCAGTGTGAAGTGCATGGACTAGCATATCAACATCAAGTAGAACTAGTTAATAATTAAATCCTAGGCCCTATCCAACCTGCTGAATCAAAAAATCTGACTACTTGATTGAAAACCCTGTATTTTAACAATCTCTTTTGGTGATTCTCACATACAGTAAAATTTAATGAGATTTCCATATCTTAATTTTATCTTTTCATACATAAAGAAACTGAATCTCAGAAAATGTGACAGTCCAGCAACGTGTAAGTCACAAAGCAAATATACTGGTTTCCAGTGAGTTTGCCCAGTGACTTTTCAGTCTATGCCACACTTCTAGTTGTGATTGCTTGAAAGTTTATCAGAGTCCAGAATTTCTTGGATTTACAGCAGAAAATGGAGCTGGATTCAGGAAATATGGTCTTGCCATGGATATTAACATGAAATCCCAAGGATACCACACACACACACACACACACACACACACACACACAGAGAGAGAGAGAGAGAGAGAGAGAGAGAGAGAGAGAGAGAGAGAAAAGCACTCAGTTGTGATAAGCTTTTTGTCCCCAGGGTACCCAAACACAAGGGGACAGAAGAATCAAGCACAAAATGAGGTTTGCACTACAATAACTGATCTTCAGGGGCCATTTGTTTGTTAGGATTTTTGTAATAGTATGAGTTTGTAATATGATATTTTCTATTTCATCAAGTACTAAAGAATTTTCCTGTGGGAAGAGGAGTTTCCTGAATTGAGATGAAATTCTTCTGGGGTCTGCCCCCTCCCCCTGCTCCTCCTCCTTGCTCCACAAAAGCCTATGCTCAGGCAGATGCTTCTCCGTTTCATTTTCCATTTAGGTGGCATTTTCAAATATAGAAAACAATTTTATAAACTCCCTGCCGTTTCTGTTTTGCTTGGGCTCCATGGAGGCCCAAATAATTTATGGAAAAACAGCACCTGTGTTTTCCCCAGGAATGGCATTCACAACATTGATGAATTTCAAATGAAGGGCATTTACCTCATTCAAGATAAATGGAGAGTGAGTTCCCTCTCCATTTCCAGAAATTGATTGCAGAATGTGCCCAAAAACTCTTTTCTTGTCCCATAAAAGCATTAGGCTGCATGTAAACATTTCATACCAGACTATACCCTTGGAGGGAAAAGAAGATAGCAGATTTGAGCTATTTTATAAAAGGAAGAAATTCTAAGGTTGATGTTTTCTGAAAATTTCCAACTACATAAGTTCATTATTTCACTCATTCATGCCACAAGAGTTTGTGCAATGTCCAGTCATTCATTAAGCAAATAATTCACTGGGGCCCCATGACCTGAGGACTCATACCAAGTAGTAGATAGACTGTATTCCTGTCAGAGGCAAAGAAGACTTTGCTCAACATTCCAGACTGAGCATTGGAGTTCATCTCTGCTTTAATCTGCAATGTTGGGGGGTGGGGAGTGTCAGCAAACATGAACCCTTGAGAAAATACCCCATTTTATAAACAAAGTTTTATTTGAGCCAGGTTCCAATATCTCATTTATATATTGTTTAATGATACTCCCCACGCTTCCCCATCTTCCCAGCTCCATTTTGGTTGTTTTTCTCTCTGGGTTCCGTTTTCTATAGCTTCTATTGCTGTCTTCATGGTCACTAATCATTTTATATTCTGCAGTGTTAAGCATGCCATTGGTCTCACTTGTCTTTTGTTTCCAAATACTAGATTTTGTTATCTACCTACCCATCTATTTATTTATATGTTTATTTATTTATTTATTTTTTTGAGACAGTCTATGTAAGTGGCCCAAACTGATCTCTACCTTTAGAACAGGACAGACTGGTTTTGAATTCACAATATTCTCCAGCCTCTGCCTCCAGTAGGCTGAGATTATAGGCATTGCTTGGTCATTGATCTTTTGTATTTTAGAACATCTGCCTTTACCCCTGTGTCATTTCTCGTTATCAGTTTCATTTGGTATGGCTGCTCCTTTTTCCTCATTAGGAGTCATATTGTCTTGCTTCCTTTTGTGCCTAATAATTTCTAATTAGCTTTCGGATACTGTAAATTTTATCCTAATGTCTGATCAATATAATTGCCTTAAAAATGCATGCTCTGTCCAGATGGCTCGTGCCTTTAATTCCAGCACTCGGGAGGCAGAGGCAAGCGTATCTCTGTGAGTTGGAGGCTCACAGAGATAATTCCAGGACATCTAGGGCTGTTACACAGAGAAACACTGACTCAAAAAACAAAACAAAATAAAAAAAGCATGTTCTCATACATAGCTAAACTGAGACTGTTAGTTTTCCCGGCCGCTCTTACCCCTGGAAGAAGTCACAAACCAGCAACAGGGAAGAAAGACCTTTATCGAGGGAAAGGGAGAGATACAAAANGACGTGCTCAGGCCTGTAAGGAGCATGTAGAAAGAGAAGACAGAGAGGGCGGGGTGAGCGGGACCTGCCTTTTAAGGACTGGCCCGCGCATGTGCACTTGGGTCTGCGTGGCTACTCCACGCATGTGCAGATTACATGGTCGTACTATGCGCGTGAACTATGAACTGCGAGACCACGTAGTTCACGGGTTTACTTGGGAGGGGGTGAGGGAGGGGCATGACTATCATTCCAGACTCTTGGTCTTTATAAATGATAGCGAACGAGAGGGTATGGGGTGTCGTGTCTCTCGAAAACTGCTTCCAGCTGACTTGGTGGGCGTCGATTGACTCTTGGGTGGGGGTAGAAGGGGGCTTCTGAGGTAGTCAGGTGTCCTGGGATGGTGGGCTGCCATCTGCTGTCCTGGAGTTGTCCATCTGTCCTGGCTTAGGGCTCCGTGGTTGCTTGTGTCTGGGAGAGCGCGCATGGATGTTCTCAGTGGTCCTCTGTCTCTGGCCCTATGGTGGTCCTGTAACAACTAGCTGAGTGCTTAGTTAGGAGTGGGAACCAGGAAAGAAAATTCTGTGAGTTGGGACCTCACTGTTCTGCAATTGGTGGCAGGTCAGTGGATCCTGGTGTCCTCTGGAACTTAAGAGAGTAGGGCCCTGTCTGTGTGACTGTGTATGAAGAGAGATTTTTGTGAGTTGGAGGTGAAGTGAAAGGCTTTAGATGGGACAGGTGAATCCAGTGAGGAAAGCCCTCAAGCTTAGCAGCTGTTGAAGTTACAAGAATTACCTTGAAGGGTCCCTGCCATTTAGGAGAAAGGGGTGAGGGGCGCTGGCCTGGAGGAGAAAGAAGAATCTGATCCCCAGTGTGGATTGGGGGTGGGCAGGAACTGTCACATGGCTGAGGTAAGGAATGGTCTGTGAAGTTCCATAGAATAGACCTGAGATGACAGAGTAAAGGAGTTAACAGGCTGTCTGGAAGAGATGAAGATTTGGGTAGGAGGCCTGGTGTTAAAGCCGGCCTCCCATATATCAGTTCAAATGGGGAAACTGAAAGAGGCTTTTTGGGAAAGGCCCTGAGCCTGAAAGTCCAGATGAAAGCAAAGATATTTTGAGACTGAGGGCTGAGAGGAATAGAAAAGAAAGCATCCTTGAGGTCTAAAACTGAGAAGTGAGAAGTTCCTGAGGGGATAGTGGACAGGTGAGTATAGGGGTTAGCCACTACTGGATGGAGGGGAGCCACTGCAGAATTAATGAGCCGGAGGTCTTGAACCAGGCGGTAGGTTCCATTAGACTTTTTAACTGCCAGTATAGGGGTGTTAAATGGCAAAGAGGTTGGGCGGAGCAGCTTTTTCCTGAGAAGATCAGAAATGATGGGCTTAAGTCCTCTTAGGCTCTGGAGTGAGAGAGGATATTGAGCTTGAGTAATATACCTAGTAGAGTCCTGCAACTGGATAATGATAGGGGGCTGGTGCCTAACAATAGAAGGGTTCTGGGTGTCCCAGACCTTGGGGTCCACCTGAGAGGCTGGCAGGGGAAATGAACTGTTAGAGTTAGTAGGGTGGGTGGCTAGGAGGAGGAGGAAAGGAGCTGCTGACGAGTCTGGAGTGAGGCAAATGTGGGGAGCAAATGAAATAGAGGCTCCCAGTTTGGCTAAAACATCTTTTCCCATTAGAGGTACAGGACAGGTTGGTACCACTAAAAATGTGTGTGTAAAAGGAATGCCCCTAAAAATACAATTGAGTGGTGGAGTCTGATGAGGTAGGTAAGATTGTCCTCCTACCCTGACAATAGATGTTGGAATTCCTGGCCACTCCCCCAGCTAAGTGACTTCACAGCGCATGTGCAAAGGGAAATCCCTCCTCTTCCTCCCTCCCCCCCTCTCTCTTCCTTCTCTCTCTCTCCACGTGTGGTTGCGAGCATTCTCTCTCCTGTCTCTTATACACATCTAGATGTGTAATCTCTCTCTCTATCTCTCCCCCCTCCCCACTTTCTAATAAAACTCTCGTTAGCGGGTTTGTTGTGTTCGAGACACTTTTCTTACAGAGTACTATCGCCAAAAAACCTAACAGAGACTAGGAAACTTGCTACCCAAGAGGACTAGAGGAAATTACATTTAGCATTCTATTCACAGTGCCAGAAATTTTATTTGGGTCCACCAGCCATACTAGGAATAATCCTAAATCCACATGGTGCCAGGCAGCTGCTCAGAGCCTGTGTTGAAATTTCGCCACTGTTGAGAAAGACCTGTGAATTTTCCTGTGAATATTTGTATAGGTACACTACCATTTTGGAACTCTTTCTATCTTCCTAGAAATCTGCCGCATGATTTCTAGGCATGTTGCTTCCTCTGGTTTCTCAGCTCTGTTCTTGTGCTCACAGAATCTCTTAAAGGTCTATCTAGCTTCTCATTCCCAATTCCACAGTCTTAAAAGAGAGGAGGTTGAAATAACAGAGACATATCACATTCATATTGCATCTTCCAGAGACCAGGTACTTTAAAAAAACTAACAGACAGACAGACAAAAAAAGCACATGACTGCTGTTTCACAAGCTCTGGTTTTGTTTCCTCAGTTAGCAGGAAGAGAAATCTAGAGCCTGGCCCTCCCTCATAGATGGAAGCAGACCATGGAACCATCAAGGACATGGTCATGTGGGAAAGAACTTGCATGTCCTGTTGAGGAACACAAGCATTCCTCTGTTTAGGCTTCCAATCTGGTGAATCAAAATGATGGCAATGTTCTCTGGCAAAAGCAAAGGTAGTCCTGTCTCTCTTAGTACCACCCTGATATCATTTTCTCAGCATCATCAAGTAAAACTTTAAGGAAGAACATTTCTTATGTATCTATGATACAGAGCTGATTCCCAGGATTTATAGCAGGAGCACACTTGGTATGGACAGACTATATTTACATTAGTGTGGAAGGGGGGTTAGGCAAGACAGAAGGGAAACCATGGAGTTAAGAAGAAAGGACAAAGGCTTGTAAGCTATCCAACAGATTAATTTTAGACTATTGGCTAGGTAATTAGAAAACTGAAAATGTAGAATGTTAAAAAAAATCTTTGCCGGGCAGTGGTGGTGCATGCCTTTAATCCCAGCACTCGGGAGGCAGAGGCAGGTGGATCTCTCTGAGTTCGAGGCCAGCCTGGAGTGAGTTCCAG
>LZPO01108883.1:4755-16098 GCA_001675575.1 Neotoma lepida
TGTTTTGAGTGGTGGTGGTGTCTCTGGGACTTTTATTTTTACATTAATAACTCATAAGGAAATATCTCACACCTGGCACTGGGATATTTGTTTAATAATTTTGGCTTTCAGAAGCAACGTTATCTAGACATGCGGGATATCTCCCTTCTCACTATATTTTCAAACTTATTTTTTTTAAATGCCTTATAAAGCAATGGATTTGCACCTGGAAATTTCATTCATCCTTAATTTTATTAACCTTGCCTCTCTCCCAATTTCTTATTGTCTGATTGTCTTATGTGCCAGTCATCCCTGTTTAAACTTTTCATCTCAAATATACTCCTCCCTGTTTCTCTATCACTGAGTTCTGGAGGCTCCCCTCTTCCTTAAGGCATCCCCACTCCAATTCCTCCTTTCTGGCTTCTACTTATGCAGGTACTTCAGGGTAAACACAAACACACATCTGAATATTTGAAGCTAGGATTCAATATGAGAGAGATATGCATTGCTAATCTTTCTGGGCCTGGTTTAGCACACTAAGATATATCACTGGGTGACTAGAACAGAGCTAAAAATATAGAGCAAGAATGAGCCGTTGGTAGCATCAAATAATTCCACTTCCATGTATNACATATTTGACTTGACTTCATAAATAATATGAACTGCAGTCAGCACATATATTAGTATAATGGTCATAGATGTTTAAAAGATGTCTTAAAGTTGAGACAAGATTCAGCGCTTTTTTTTTTAGTTATAAATGCTGGACTTTAGCTTATGCTCATTTATGGTTAGTTTTTTTCTCTTTAACTTAAATTAGCTTGCTTCTTTTCATCTTTGTTTTGCCTCAGGGCTTTTTATCTTTCTTTCATTCTGTATGTCCTAATCTGTGTCTGGCTGGCTCCTGGCATGTCCCTCTCTTTCTCCTTCATTNTCTCCTCTCTTCTTCTCTCTTGAGTCTAGATTTCTCCACTTACTTATTCTCTTTGCCCCCCAGCCCNGCCTATCCCTCTACTGCCTAGCTATTGACCATTCAGCTTTTTATTAGATCAGTCAGGTGCCTTAGGCAGACAAGGTAATACAACACATCTTTANGNAACTAAACAAATGCAACATAAATAAATGTAACACATCTTTGCATCATTAAACAAATGCAGCATAAACAAATGTAATACATCTTTGCTTAGCTAAAGCAATATTACATAACAANCCACAAAGTCAAGAAGACCTCCCTTCAAAGCATTCTATCCCAGAACTTGAACTTCAGGCAGTTTTCCACTGCCACCTGGGTGCCTGGAACAGAATCTAGGTTTCTTGGGAAAGCAGCAAGTACTTTTAACCACTGAGCCATCACTCTAGTTCCCATTTTGTATTCTTTAGGCTGACAATTAATGAAATTATTTTCCTCACTACAGGTATATCTAATGATATTTGACTTTACATGCTCTACACTGCTGAAAAGCATCTGCCAATCATGAACTATTTTATGGAAATGTTATGTTTGATTGTTCTCGCTCTGATTGTTTATTATCATGAACTTTCTCGTACCTCAATTTTGCCAGTTATTTATAGTAATTGGAGATGAATATCTTTCAATAGCTTTTTGTGAGAAGCCTTCAGTTTACATCTACATGTCAAAATATCACCATGTTTTGTTTTTAGTATAACTATCTCCTCATTGTATTATAATCAGAGACAGAGAAATGCTGTAGGAGATGGAGTTTTCACTCTTAGGAGGAAACATTTGTTCAGACTCTTCAAATGGTTCTGAGTCAGTCCAGAGTTGCATGAGCAGCTCTGTGGCAACAGACAAAGACTGAACTCAGAAGATTCAGCTCTTTCACTCAACTCTCATTGGGTTTAGTTATTTACTTACTGTTTGCAACTAAATGCCAATGTCAAGATGAGTTTTGGTGGAGTAGTGCTGACTTCTTAGCCTCAAGGCTGTTCTTACATTCACCTACTTGCTCTAATTCCTTACCTCACCTAGTGCTTAATTATTCCGTTCAAACTCTTTAAGTGAAATGTACCTTCCCCTCTCAGCCTTAATTCTTAGTACAATCCCAGATTCTCTGAAAAAAAAATGATCAGAAAACCCTGAGTTCTCATACTCCTTGTCCTCCTCTACATGGTATATCTATTTTCATCTATATACAATATACACAGAATATCTACCTTGTGAATATTTGGTTATACACTGAATATCCAACACTATCAGCATCCAGTACTCAAGTGATAAATTGTAATTCATGTAATTGTGTTCATCCACCAAAGCCTTCACAGTTTACATTAGGGTTTATTATTTTTTATATAGTATAAGGATAATGTATAATGAATACACACATCTCTCTCTCTCTCTCTCTCTATATATATATATATATATATATATACAGAGTGATATATAGATAGTGATATATATATATATATGATGTCTTTCATAGTGTCACCATAGCTGTCTCTTTTCAAGAATGTCATGTAGTTGCTGTGTTTGCACTATTGCCTTACCCTTTCAAGTAGTCAACAAAACATTGATTACCGATAAGTGTATTGGTGAAGGCCAATATTACAGGAAGTGGGGGTGATTAAGGCTAGATGGTGCAGAACTTGAGGGAGTGGCCAACTAATGACTGGTCCAACCTGAGGTCCACCCCATGAGAGGAAGCATACACCTGACATTGCCTGGATGGCCAAGAACCAGAGGCTGGATAGCTCAGAGACCTATGATAGAATCTAATGTGACTGGTCCAAAAAAGAAAAAGTCAATGAAATGATTCCTAATGATAGTCTGCTACACTCATAGATCAGTGCCTAGCCCAATCATCATCAGAGAGGCTTAATCCAGCAACTGATGCGAGCAGCTGCATAGACACAGAGCCAAACATTATGTGGAGTTCGGGAACTCAATGAAAGAAGGGAAGGAAGGATTGTAGGAGCCAGAGGTGTTAAGGACACCCCAAGAAAACCCACAGAATCCACTAAACAATGCTCATAGGGGCTCACCGATACTGAACCAAAAACCAGAGAGCATGCATGGGACTGACCTAGGCCCTCTGCATACATGTTATGGTTGTGTAACTTGGCTCTCTTGTGGGACTCCTAACAATTGCAGTGGAAGTGTCTCTGATTCTTTTGCCTGATCTTAGGACCCTTTTCTTCCTACTGGGCTGCCCTATCCAGCCTTGATATGATGGTATGTTCCTAGTCTTATTGCAACTTGGTATGCCTGTTTGGTTGATATCCCTGGGAGGCAGGCTCTTTTCTGAAGGGAGATGGAGGAGGAGTGGATCTGGTGGAGTGGGGTGGGGGTGCCGGGGTGAGTGGAAGGAGGAGAAACTGCGATTGGGATGTAATGTATGAGAAAATATATGAGAATAAATAAAAAACATGACAATGTCATCCAGGCAGTGTCAGGGATCGAGGATAGAGGATTAAACTTTGGGATACAGTGAGACCTTGATTAAAAAAATTGTTGAAAAGGTAAATAAATATATAAATGTGTAAAAAATAAAATTTAAAAAGATCAATGGAAGGAATCAGCTTACCTCTTAAATCCTTTCCATTTTGTAGTCACTAACACACTCTGTTGGTAGAAATACTTTTTTCTGATCTGATTTTTGCCACACTATGATAGAATGCATCATGCTTAAAGGATGACATGCTCTGAAGTAAATCCTATTAACTTTTAAAGATAAGTAGAAAAATGTGAATCCTGTATGTTATTTCAGAAAAATATAATTATATAGTAAATAGNGATAGGTTAAAATTACATTATTTCTGTATTAACTAATGGCTTTCAGACATATAAATATGAATGACTTTTCCGTCTATATCTATTGATGGGAAGTTTTTGAAGTTTGATATTATAAATTTAGAATAGATCCTGGATACTTACTAAGTACATTTATTTGGTAAAAATGAAGCGGAGAGACATGCAGCCAATAGGAAGTTAATTTGTGAATGCACACATTTACCACACTGGATCCTGGTAGGGAGCTTTATCATCACAACAAGGAAACTGTGATGTGGGGTCCTTATGGGGAAACATTTATTTAGCTCCCAGCTTGAGAGGTAATGTATGGCACCTGCATCCACTTGGCTCAAGTGAGGACTTCTTCAATACATCATTACATCATGCAGTATGGCAATGAGGGAATCAGGTGATCATCTCTCTAGGGAGCATAGAGAGGTTTGGATGGAGCAAGCTTGAGGTTTTAAAACTATTTTCTCTGGAGCTCTGACTCCCACTTGCTCAAGAAAATGCCAGTGTCTCTTCAGATGGCAATTCCAATCACCTGAACAACTCTCACTGGCCTTACTTCTTAAAGTTCCAACAACTCCCATTCCTTGTACCCAGGGTTAAGTTTCCAACACGTGGCCATTAAGGAANAACCAAACACAAACTGCAGCATGGCTAGTCAAAAGTAAAGAAAATGTTAAATCTTAAATTTCATCTTGCTTATCTACGAAGTAATTTAGATTGTAACAAGGCAGATGGTACAATGAAAAACTAACATTATTCTCAGAATTAATTAATTAAACATCCACAGGGCTCTATGGCAAGACAACATCAATGACTGAATCGTCTTTGGGGATACAGCTTTCTTTTTCTTATTTGTTTGACTTACCTTTTTTTTGTTTTTTTGTTTTTTTGTTTTTTTGTTTTTCAAGACAGAGTTTCTCTGTGTAGCTTTTGGAGCCTGTCCTGTCCTGGAACTCACTTTGTAGACCAGGCTGGCCTCGAACTCACAGAGATTCACCTGCTTCTGCCTCCTGAGTGCTGGGATTAAAGGCATGCACCACCACNATCCCNCTTTGACGTACATCTTAAATTAACAGAGGGATGTTGAGAAAGAAAAAGAATGATGAATACAATGCATTTATTGCTGTTAAATTACCAAACCAGACTAGGGGGCAAAAAAAAAAAAACTGAATAGGACAAATTAATGTGAGAATAATATGCCAAAATTTTAATACATTACTCCTTGAAAATAGGTTGCAGTTTATGATAGAAGTTCACATTTGCTTAAAAATAAAACAAATATCCAGGTAGAAAAACTAAGCATAATAATAAGCAAATGCATGTGTGTATACTTTATGAGGCATATTGCTAATAAAGCCATAAGTACATGGATTAAATTACATTTAATGTACTACATTAATTTATAGACTGAGTAAAACTAGTGATTTTCATATGTGTAGTTTATTTTGAACAAAACAAATTAACACTGGAAATATGAAAACCATGGCTCTTGAAGTAGCCTTTTAATTGAAAATGGAGTAGATTTTCAGAGATCCATTTCAGTAAGTCTGAAATCAGGGAATAAGAAGCAAGACAGGTTATTTAATCAGACGTACTACACTGGTAGAGTTTGGGCAGAGGTGGCCTTGTTTAGGTCAGAAACCCCACAGTAAACTGCTTAAGGGTGTGCAGAGAAGAACAGATGACAGTGCGGTCCCAGAGGAGATGAAGTGGTCTTGGTTCTTCACACATCTTTTTTTGTCTTTTTTCATTTTGTCTCAAATCCCTGTAACCTGACTACAATCATTCTTGTGACATTCTACACAATTAGCATCTATCCATTTATTCTTCGCTTTAAATCCAAACTTTGTGCATGGTTTTGCTTCAAAGAGTTGAAGATGTTTTTGCTTATTTGCAAACAGAGTTGTTGTACAAAATGCACATTTTTTATATGTGGTATTGGAACAAAAGAGTAAATAATTTCTAAAAACCAATTTATCATCTACTTATAGNNTCTGCAACAGTGCANAAGCTGCTTATTATGTACATCAGTATGTTAGCTGAAAACAAATTTTCATTTTAAGTAAAATTTTGGAAAAAAGCATGAATGAAGTTAGAATTAATGATTGAAAATGTAATTAAAATATGCATGCAAAATGTTAGAATAAACTTCTAAAAATACCTGCAGTATACATGATAGTATTACTCTTTTTAATATAAATATCTCAAATAACTATTCAAAAATATTAAGAACTCAACAAATGAATGAATCAACCTTCCTCAGATTTTTTTAAATTTTAATTTATTTATTTAAAAAAGCTTTTTTTAATTTTACATACCAATCCCAGTTCCCTTCCCTCCCCTTCTCCTGCTCCCCCCCACCTCCCCAAATCTCACCCTCCATCCAGAAAATTTTTAAATAGTCACTGTTTTAAAAAATAAATTAAAAATGATAGCTTTGTTTATTTCAGATGATACTCCTCAGTGTTGATATTTTCTTCTTTGGAAACATTGCCAAAACAGAGGAAAAGAGAGTATGTGTGTTTATGTGTATGCATGTGCATGTTAGTATATTATAGAGTCAGCATATTGTTATAGAAGAAAGCTAAAGGTTTACTGGGCTAAATAATAGTACGTGTGTGTGTGTGTGTGTGTGTGTGTGTGTGTGTGTGTGTGTGTGTACATACACATATCTTACAAAATATTCTTGTATATACTTAAAACATACTCATCACAATATTAAGTATACTATTAAATATTTTAAAGACAATTTGACTTCTACTTGTAGAAGAATATTTAAGAAATTTAAAAGGTTACACTGTAGCTTTTAGAAGCATTGCCACATGATGATGGAAGACATCAAAAGTGAAATGATATTAGAATAACAGCAAAATGTGAGATTAACTACATAATATTCATTATATATATATATGGAGAGAGAACATATATAGATAAACTATGTAACATTTGTGTAAATTACAAATATAGAAAATAAAATAGAATTATTGTGTTAAGATATTGATTGTAGAAATTTTATACACAATATATCACTATTTCAATAAATTATGGATCCAAAAATAACTCCAGCTGATTAAAAATAGCAGTTTTGCAATTCATTCATTTGTATATATTTCAAAGTAATTTTTTTTATTGAATGCTGAAATCCAAATATAACTCATATCTTCAGAGAAATAGAGCTGTAGCTATTCTATATTATCTAGAAGGAATCCCAGTATTTTCATCTGGGATTATAATATGATAATGTTATTCATGGCACTGATAAAGTAGCACTATCAGATGTGTGGGCAATTGTCACTGTAAGTTTTTCTAAGATCATGTTTTCTGTCATTACACATCTGTTTATATACCTATGGGGGAAATGGAAAGGAACATAAATTCACTTCAGTAATGCTATTTGGGCAGTGAAATTATAATTATATTTCCTTTACAGTGACTTCAGAGTTCTCAGTCCTAAGTGAGCCNTCAGTATCACCTCCTTTAAGGCTTAGGAAAATCACAGAGGAGTGAAGGAAGGACAAGGCAAGAGTATGCTAAACGGTGTCTTCTGGACATGCCAAGGTCATTAGAATCATAAACTCATTGCAGCTTTGGTTACTTGCATCAGACCTGAACAAGACTGGGCCTGTCACCGTTTACCAGGCATGGGGGAAGGGCTGGTGATGTTCCATCTCATTCTGAGGGACAATGGACAGTTAATGGTTGCCAGGGTAGGAGGTGCCGTTTTCTTCAGTGGTATAGCCACTGACAAGTTGTTCATGTTTCAGTAACTACACACACCTACCTTGTTAATGCACATGCAAGACACTATAAGTAAGTCCCATGGAATACACACACACACACACACACACACACACACACTCAGGAGCAGGGCAGCAGGGCAAGGAGGAAGATAAGAGACAGTACCAGAGCCAGAAATGATCAAAATTCATTACACAAAATGCATGAAATTATCAAAGAATTAAAAAAAAACCAGTTTCTAAGCAGCCCTTGAGGCTGGTAGGCATACTGTGCTATAGTAGTAATGGGGACTTCTGCTTATAACTGAAAAGACAAAGGTAGGCACTGGTTGAAAAAGTGCTAGGATGGGATTTTAAAGTGCTACAAAAAGGTCAGTTTTAACTACAACACAATCCAGCTGCTTGCAGCATGAGTTCTATTGGAACTGAAGCTGTTATAGTTCTATGAAGGTTTTTTAAAAGCTGCTAATGACATATCCATCAGAATAATGGAAAGCATAATTATCCTTACAGNGCTTGGTGACATTGAAACCTCTATTATTNTGTGATTGGAGCTACATAATGGTGGATAATTGCTGCTACTGTATTGTCTGTGCAAATATAGCTCCTCAAAATTTTACTTTATTTTAATTAACATATTTAGGATGTAAAGTTTGGCTTGTTGTCATAACCAAACAAATTCTGTTTACATGTCACAACGCTGCATTTCCCCCTAACTTTCATTAATCACTCCTCCATCTGGACAAACCAACCTTATTCCTCTTAGAAAGAAATCATATCCTGCATAAAAATATGTGATTGGCTTATTTTGTTTTGGGGGAACTGATTATATAAGTAAACCTAGAAATGATTTCAACATTATTTATAATATTAGTTTCTCCTCCTTTGAGATAATATCATGAGGTAAACAAAGTGTTTAAAGTCTTAATTAAAGAAAACATGATTGGAAAGCATCTGTGATAAATAAACTACAAAGGGGAGGACATCAATGAAAACTCCTTTATCAAAGTTGTCACATCTAGTTCATCCCTGTAGGACCNAGTCACACNGCCTTCACAGGGCAGCTGCTGAAACCCACAGAGTTGGTTATGCGCAGCTATAGATCTTGGCTTCTCACCTCCCCCTAACCCCTTTTGTACATNTACTCATGCCATGTTCTATGCAAGATAGACCCTTCACTCCTCTCCAAAAATACCCACAGGTCACAAAACACACACCCCTTTAACCCTTTCCCTTGGAGCAGTTGGTTTTGAATTTCCTTCCCCTACACTGAGAATTCTACCAGAAGATATGCTGATTCACTCCCACCTCACTGCACAGTTGATTTGCCTAACGTTCTTGGGCATTGTTGCACAACGTCACGTGGGCTGCCTTCCTCTTCTCTGTATGTGNTGGGTTTGACATGCTAGCTTACAATCAGTCAAGGAACTTTTGATGAATGGCATGCCCTTGACTTATGCCTCTTGAGGTCTCCTGAATAACTGAAGTGTACGTTCAGGTGAAAAAAGCATGTCAAGTTAATCTGAAGCCTATTTACTTCAAACTGACGCATCCTGAGAAACCAGGGTCAAATACGCTGGGCAGATGGCATCCTACAGATATGGCCTGCAGCTCATGGGCAAGGACACATTGCCGGCAGAAAGCTAGGGAGCAAGGCAGGGAGCAGCAGAGTCCCATGAGACACAATGTCAACCTAAGACTCAGGCTGCTTAGAACTCCAAAGCCCACCTTCCTACNGTTAACAATAAAATTATCCTGTAATAGTCAGTTTAAATAATTTGTTGCTTGAATCGGACCAAANGCTAGCAGTTTCAGGGACAGGGCTGAGAAACACTGGAAAGGACAAAGTACTAAAATCCAANCACAGTTCTTAAAATCTTGACAGAATTTTCCCCTTGCTTATTGTATTTTTCTCCTTCCCATTCCTACCCATCCCCCCGTGCTTGTGTCTGTGTAAAATGACTATTTATTATTAGCAAGGCCCTGTATTGTCTTGGCTTCTATTCTCCTGTACTTTCTCTTCGGAGCTACTGCACATCCTCACTCTCTCTCGGAAACACGTTTCNGCCTCTGCTCTGAACGTCACTTCTCGATTCCGTGGCCTCTTGANCACATAATTACCCACTCAACTTTCCTCCTGATTTAAGGCTGAACTCAAATGCNGTCTTTATTAAAAATTCCTTCCTCCTCACCCACATTTGAGTACTGCAGCTTTTTAAACTCCTTTTTATTCCTTTCCTAAAACAGACATTCCAGACAGCATGATGGCGTAGCAGGTAAGGGTGCTTGTCACTAAGGCTGAGTTTGTTCTCTGGGACCCACATTGGTGGGAGAGGAGAACAAACTTGTGCAACCTTTCTTCCGGTCTTCACATGTACACTGGTGTGTACCCCTCCCTCATACTCCAAGTGAGTATATAAATGTAATTAAAATCTTACCTTTCTTGATATCCAAGAAAAAAACAAATATTTTTAAACACCCTATTTATTATTTATTTATTTATTTATTTATTTATTTATTTATTCTCCTCATATAATACATCTCAACCAAAGTTTCTCCTCCCTTCACTTCTCCCAGTCCTGCCCCACACTTTCCCTCTCCCTCAGATCCACTCTTCCATTTCTCCTCAGATAAGAGCAGGCCTCCCAGGGATATCAACCAAAAACAGCATAAAAAGATATAAGACTAGGCACAAACCCTCATATCCAGGCTGGGCAGGGCAATCCAGTAGGAGCAAAAGGGTCCCAAGAGCAGGCAAAAGAGTCACAGACACTCCCACTCTCACTGTTAGAAGTCCCACAAAACACCAACCTAAACAATTCTAACATATATGCAGAGGACCTAACACAGACCCATGCAGGCTCAGTGATTGCTTCTTTAGGCTCTCTGAGCCCCCATGAGCCCTGCTTAGTTGATTCTGTGAATCATGTTCTCCTAGTGTCTGTCCTCCATCCTCTCTGACTCCTGCAATTCTTCCTTCCCCTCTTCCATGGAGTTCCCCAAGCTCCGAGAGGGAGGGATCTGATGGAGATTTTGACTCTAATGTTTGGCTCTAGGTCTCTGCATGTGTTCCCATCGGCTGCTGGAAGAAGCCACTCTGATGATGATTGAACTAGGCACTGATTGATAATACTTCATGTGGTGTTTTGTCTCATTTATTTGCAAAGTTTTGGGAATAAGTCTGTATTCTAGACATGACATATGTCACACATATATCACAAAAAATGATATCACTTTTAAAGACTGCATCCTATGTTGTTAAGAATGTAATATTTTCATTTAATTTTTTAAAACATAACAAAGGAAACCATTGCTACCTCAGACTAGTTTAAAGAAGACATTAATATGGCTATGTTTTTTATGAGTTGCTATTACAAGTCACACATTGTATTGATTACAAAATATAATATTGATAAGACATATCAATTAAAATAGCTAGCATTCTTTATACTCAATGAAAAAAATCATATCTAACAGAAGAGTCTTGCAAGTATTTTAACCCTTTGCACTTGGGAATATTAATTAGAAACAAAGACTTAACAATAACATAAGTAAACCCATTTTGAGGATGAGATTGTTTAGATTTCAATCACAGAAGGTACAACATATGTGTGCAGTGAAAGAAATCTAGAGATGCTTTTTCTTATAACTTGATAAGAGAGCCTATGTAATTTTCTTTGCATTTACTGATGCTTCAAAACTAGACGAGTGCATTAGTCAGATCTCCTGTAAAAGATGAAAAACAGCAGAATTTTTCAATCAGTTGTACACAATCCCATTTCCTGGGAGATACAAGCTAGCATGTGGTAGGAGGTGGGTGCAGTCTAAATTATGTTTCTTTAAACACACACACATACACACACACATACA
>LZPO01108884.1:15866-35710 GCA_001675575.1 Neotoma lepida
AAAGAAAGAAAGAAAGAAAGAAAGAAAGAAAGAAAGAAAGAAAGAAAGAAAGTGCCCTTACATCAACTGCTGACAGCATGCTGTCCCAAATGGACAAGCAGGACACAAAAAAAAGGTTTGATGATCCTTGCCAAGACAAGGTATGAAAGGGCTTTAGAAAATCCTGCTTCACAGATGAATCTGTCAGATATGCTAAGCCTGTAGGCTGAAAATGGATATGCCAACATTGCACCTCGGGTGACTGTCCAGGCAGCTAGCTGTTTCTGTCATACCTCACATTTTTTTGGAAATCCCTTGTTTGTACTTCCTGTTTAATGCTATTTCCATTTTGCATCTGTGAGGGTGTTGAAGATTAGGTAGTTATAGTTATACTTTTCCTTGTTAAGAAATTCAGAAAAGAAACTCACTAAGAGATGTAAAATATGTATGTTTGAAAGACATCAAAAAATGGTTTTTGATTGGTAATGCAAGTTAGGACAGAAAGTGAATTAGGTATATTTGGATTCACCAAAATTGAATTGATAATAGAATATTTTCACTGAATTTGTCAAAAGCAAATGGGACTAGACATTGTTGATGTATTTATTACCTGTATGTATTGTATTTAGTTATTGTACTTATTGTATATAGTTTTTCTTTTTTTGTATTAGTTATTTTTTTTAACTTTAGACAAAAAAAGGGGGGGGGAATGTGATACTTTACTTGTGCTCTAACAAATAAAGCTTGCCTGGAGATCAGAGGAAAAAGCCATCCACTATATTAAATACAGAGATTAGGCAGTGGTAGCACATGCCTTTAATCCTAGCATTTGGGAGGCAGAGATCCATCTGGATCTCTGTGAGTTCAAGGTCATACTGGGAACAGAGCTTGGCATGGTGGCACATGCCGTTAATACCAGCACTAGTTAAACATAGAGGTCTGGAGGTGTGTATAGACAGACAGGAAGTAATAGAACTGGGTGGAAAGAGGAAAAGTGATGTATCTGGGCAGAGAGAGGGCACAGAAATGTATATAGGTGTGAGTATACACGAAGTAACTCTCTTGGGCTGATGATTTCTTAGGGGTAAGAACTTGTGGTTTGGCTTGTTCTATTCTTCTGATCTCTCAGTTTTCACCCCAATATCTGGCTCTAGGTTTTTTATTAATAAGACCATTTAACAACTCATATTACAACAGTATCAAGTTTTCTAGTCACCAGAAACAGGACCTGCATGTGTAAATTAAATTATCACTATGGAGATATAAATCATATAGCTAAGGGAAATACATAGAAATAAAACCAAACCAATATAAAAAAGATCTTGAAGCCAGTACTAAATAAAGTTTAAGAGATAGAGGTTATCTGACCCAAGAGTACAGAAGTAACTAACAATCTAACCAAAGTAACTGAATTACAAGCCAACAAAGCTAGTTCATGTCAAGATTACAATAGATTGTCTAAGGGTTCCATTTCAAAGCAATAAAGTATGTGCAACCCTTTCCATAGATGTGAAGTTTGTACTTGAAATCAAAACCTAAAATGAATACTTCAGAAGAAATTGCTCCCTAAGAGGTGGAAGGCTATAACATGGCTTCTAATATCTTATTCATAGATTCATATTCATTACCTAAGGCTTAGCTGGAATCCATCCTAGACATGACACTCCCCAGGCAGTCATTAGCTCACATTAGATTCAGNTAAGCATTCCTCTTACAGACCAATATGAAACACAGAGTGTATAAAAAACACCTCCACCTGTTNACCTTTGATTCATTCTTTCGAACATTCAAACATGGAATCAACCTTGGTGTTGCATAGAAAATCTTCTGTGGATCACCAGTGACTTTTATGTCACCACATTCGATAGCAGTTTTTTCATTTTCTTCATATCGTCTTCACAGTAGTACACAGTGAAAAGATGACTTCTCCTCTTCTCTAAAACTTTCATATCTTGGCATCTCTACCACTGTAGCCTCTGATAACAAGCCTTTCATGGAGTGACTACTTTTTCTAAACTTAGTCAACTGGCTATTCTTCCCACACCCAATTTAGACAAGAGTACTGGAGAGCTCATCCTTCCTCTTTATTTATGTATCAGCTTCCCATGATCTCATTTATCTGCAGCATCAAATATATTAAATGTTAATGGTGTCTACATTTTCTTAGACTTCCCTCTAAGGTCTGTTACAGCAGTCCCTTCTTATTTTTGGTTTCACTTTCTATCATTTTGCCCCCTACCCCTTTGAAAACCATAATAAGAAAATGTTAAATGGAAAATACAGAAAAAAAATCATGAGCTTTAAATTTCATACTATTCTCAGTGGTGTGATGAAATCTTGTGTTCTGCTCTATCCCACCTGCAATGTGAATCTTCCCTTTGTCCAGCATTTCTATGCTGTATATACTATCTGTTCACCAGGCACTCAATCACTGATTTTGTAATTGGTTCAACTGTTATAAAATCACAGCACCTATGTTAGTACAAATCTGTGTAGCTGGCAAATTGGATACAACAAAAAGAAGATGGGTACAGAGTTTTAAGTGAAGCAGCTTAATAAGGAAAGGAAACAATTCAAACCAGACAGCCAGCTCAGGGGTTAAAGGAGTTTGCAGCGAAGCCTGAGAACCTGAGCTCCCCTGAACCCACACAGTAGGAGAAAACCTACTCTTTCAAATTGACTCTGACCTCTATATGTGCTACAGCAACATGTGGCCCTAAAACATAAAAATTGTCAAAAAAATTTAAATCGTATGCTGTTTGCTAAGATCTATCTTAAGATAATGTTGTTTTACAGTGCCTAATTNGTAAATTAAACTTTATCTGAAGTCTGTATATATAGGGAAAAGCATAATATAAACAGGGTCAATTTGCATCCACCAAAGGTCTTGAAGTACATTCCTTGTGGATTAGGAAGAGTACTGTATGTCATTAATTCCTTTCCACCTCAAACTGNAGACATTATCCACATTTTCATCTTAGTCTAGAAATACTCGAAAAAGTACACAGTCTGAATGGTTTAAACCACAGAGGTATATACCTCACAGTTCAGGTAACTAAAAGTGTCCAACTGGCTGATTGATGTCAGAAAGATTCAGGTTCTTTTTCTAACTTGCAAGTAACCACCTCCTTGATGTGTGTAGTCTTGCTTTGTCTTTCATGAGACGTGCTGGTGTCTCATCTTCTTTTAATGGCACCAATTTCAGGCTAGGACTCTTCCATGATGATCTCACTTAACCTTTGTCACATCTTCAATGGCTGTTTCCAAANAGCCAATTGGGAGTAGAAATTCAATCTATGCATTGGGTGGGGTGAAATTCCATCCAGAGTATCTTTTCTGTTTAATCTCCCTTGTTTCAGACAATGGCCCTCAAATCTGTTTATTCCCAAATCTTAAGGTGTATTTCCCTTATTTTAATGCCCTTAATCAATAGAATTGGTCCATATATTGAGTGTTCTTTCTCAATATGTTTTGAACCAGTCCACTTTTTTTTTCACTGCCTCTGCTCTTATCCAAAGCCATTTTTGATATGTCTGTCTGATTCAGACTTCCCACCAACTCTATTTCAGTACAGCATTACTTTGAAAGTAAATCAGATTACATTGCCCCTGACTTTGAATGCACAATTTTTTGCCTGTTCATGCTTAAGTCCCAAACTGTTAAGTTGGGACCATGTCTTCTATTTATCTCTGCATAAAACATTTATAACAGTGCTTGGGGCATAGTAGATGTTCAGTGAATACTTGCTATGTGAATATTACTTAATTAGTCTAATATATAATCTATCAGATAAAGTTATGCTAATCAACCCGATTCTCATATTTTGACATGTGTCTCTCTATGTGCTGTGTATGCATGTGTGTTCAGATGTGAGTGGGCACATTACATGTGGGTGCACATAGAACACTGAAGCTAGGCTGACATCATAGCATTTCTTGATTGTTCTCCACTTTAATTATTGAGGCAAGGTATCAGTTAACTTAATTAAATTTAATTAAACTTAATTTTGAGCCATCCTCATATCCAGAACAGAGGCATCAGAAGTTGAGTGTGGTGACAACTCTGTCTGGAGATAGAAAAGCTGAGACTCTTGACCAACCTTGCTCTCCTTCTTACTTCTCAGATCAGAAGCTTTGAAGGTAATTCATGTTAAAATAAATGTCTAAACAAATAAGCTTCACTTTATTTAATTCATTTAAATTTTCATTTTTAATTTAGTTTTATGGGTATGAGTGTTTTGTCTTCACATATTACCATATGTCCATCTGGCACTGTGGAGGCCAAGAAAAGGTTATGGATCCTCTGGAACTAGAGTTACAGATGGTTGTGAGCCTCCATGTGAGTGGTGGCAATCAAAATAGACCCTCTGGAAGAGAAGTCAGTGCTCTTAACCACAGAACCATCTCTCCAGACCCCATTCATTTCCTTTTCTTAAATGACAATGCTTAAATGTTGAGAAGCCATAAAATGTTAAAGGTGAACTTCATACATTAAGGAACCAATAATAACAAATATCTCTCCAAATTTTAAGATTCTTTTATAGCCAAGAAAACATATCATGGTAAAAAGTAGCTTATTCTTCCTCCAAGTTCTTTTGTGTCTTTGACAGTAAGCAAAGATCAAAATATATCATTTATGAAAAAAATCACTTGTGAGGAGTAGAAACAAATACAATACCTATTTTGCCTATAAAAGAAAATACACTAAATGGTGTAATTAGGATTAAAAAATTGGCTTAAAGACACATGCAAAGCTTTACAGAAACAAGACAATAGAATACTTATTTTCCTTACTTCATTTACTCTTAAAATGTTTTCTAATTGGCTCAACTGAAGTGTCCTATGTCACATCCAGGTATTTGATGCCAACTCCAAATGCATGCTTACTAATAATATAAAGCAAGAGATGGTACAATGTTTAATGGAAAGGCATCAAAAATATGACAAAAATATAAAAATTTGCATTCTCAAAATAAAACAACCTCTCACCAGGGACCCTTCCTTCAGTTGTAAAAATTTTTGTTTCACATTTCCCGATGCCTTGAGCTATACTCTTACATTAATACATTTATTCTGATCTCAGATTATTAAAAAAAATACGTCATGCCATTTATTGTTTGAGGCCCTATCCTCAAGGGCCTTAATCTTTTAATACTATGTTTTCTTGATGAGGGATTAGTTTAGAAATGTAAATACTTTCTTCTTAAATACCCTAATGGAATTTCATAATAGAACCATTTTTGCAAAGGCTATAATATTTAATTTTTCATCCATGTCGTCAGAGACTTTTTGAGGAAAAGTTTGTACTTTAGAAATACCATGATTAAAAAACATACATTTTTGAGGCTGGAGAGATGACTCAGTAGTTAAGAGCTCTTGCTGCTCTTACAGAGTGCCTAGGTTGAGTTTCTAGTACCCGTGTGGCAGCTTATAATACTCTGTAACCCCAGTTCTAGGAAATTTAACAGCCTCTTCTGGCCTCTGCATACATGCAGTGAACATACCCACATGCAACCAAACCAATCAGACACAAAATTATATATAATATACATATGTATATATGTATGTACAATATATATGAATGAATATATATATTCATTGCAGAAAACTAAAAACTTCCATTGCTTTTTTTCCCCCAAGACAGGATTACTGTGTGTGATTCCAGCTGTCCTGGAACTAGCTCTGTAGACCAGGCTGGCATCGAATTCACAGAGATCCACCTGCCTTTGCATCCTGAGTGCTGGGAACAAAGGTGTGAGCCACGACTGCCCAATTACATTGCTTTTTGTAATGACAGTTGTCATTTTCATTTGCAATATAGATTTTTCTTAAATTTCATGATTTAGAAGACAAGAAGGGATATTTGAGCATTTGGACACAGATCCATCCAAGATGTAGTTGTTTTAAGTAATTCATACTCTTATAGCAGAATTTGTGTAAGGCAGCCTTTCACAGCCTTCTTTGCAGGGGTCTTCTGATCACTGCCTGACTTGGCTAGGACAGATGGCCACCCAAGAAGACTCAGTTGAAGGAATTGTCTTGAACTAGTTACATTATTTCTCACAAGAATCCATCCTTCAAGACACAGGGACTCTTTGATGATAGTAGACAATAGAACTATATGAAAATAGCAGAATACAGAGTCACTTGTAACCAAACAGGACAAAATATAAAGTAGCAGAGACAAAGATTGATATCACCTACTTTAGAAACACAGAAAGACAGTTTTATCTCAGATGTTCTGCTCAAGTACGTGTGCCTCCATGTGGCTTAACTCCATTTCATTTTCTAACTTCAAACACCCATGGTGGTGTTCATTTTAGCTTAAAGAAAATTTCCCTTAATATAAGGTGGCTCAAATAGGCTTTTATTCCCTGATCTTAGGTTGGTGTCCTACTTAATAATCTGCTCTGTGTCTGAAGCTAACTAGCTTTCCCCTCTCAAAATCGGGCTATTTGCAGAGCCTGACCACATGTAAATGAGCTTTTAGCTCCTTAGTGAAAGCTGCCAAATTTTTTGGCCATAGATCCCAATCTTTAAATTGAAAATGACAGGCAGAGAACAGCTTCCAGGGTCAGGCGAATTCTTAATCTAGTACAGATACAAAATTCTAGCAGCTTCATTCACAAATAGCCAGAGGGGTCAGAGGGTTCAGGCTTTCCATCCTAGTTTATTGCAGTGGTAGACAAGGGCTTAAAAGGCCTTATTATGACAGCAGGGTTCTGACCAAGCCGCTTGAAATGTCTTCAGACAAATTCATAATTGTTTGCAAAGGAAACCTCTTATTGACATCACTGGGAGTTTGTCCTAAAGGCCTAAGAATTAGCTTTTTCCTTTCTGAGAGTAGATTGGAGAAGAGGAGGGTGTGAGTGTGTGGGAACACTTTGATATTCCTAGGCTCATACTTGGAGATTTTACTTAGAGACTATGTGTTAGAAGAAATTTAGTGTAACTTTTAATTTTTCTTTATGCCTGGACTCTTGTCTCTTTCTCTAATATCTTTCTGTCTTTTTCTTGCATGACTACAATTTTACTTGATTTATATAAAAGCTTTGATTGAATAGTATTCACACACCTTATCTGGTAGTCTTTAATCCCAGCATGTAGGAGGCAGAGGCAGAGGCAGGAAGATTTCTGTGAGTTCCAGGCCAGCCTGGTCTACAAAGCTAGTTCAGAACAGCCAGGGCTACACAGAGAAACCCCAGGCTCAGAGGGGAGGCAGCATTTAGATTTAAAAGTAGATGCTAATCAGGGTGGTGGCACCCTCCTGTGATCTCTGGAGCAGACTGAGGTAGTAGAAGTGCCACTTAGAGAGCTGAGCAGGATGACAAAAGAAAGGTAGGCAGCATTGGTGACACTGATTATTTTAATCATTGTAATTGGGGTCCTGGCATGACTTTATGGACAATGTTCCTGTGAAGAAATCAGCTTGTTTGGGATTTTTGGAGGGTGTGTAGGTTTAACTAGATAAATGATTCAACTGACTGGAATCTTTTGTATGGGGAGAAAGGCTAAGACTTTATAATACCAATGACTTTGCTATAACTTGGAAATGAATAACATTTTTCAAGACCTTACATACATTGAATTCTTCATTTATCATATGCACAGCAAGAAATTCTTAAAGTGTAGAGTGAAATTCATCGAATAAATCATTTCTATGTCTCAAGTATCTAGTAAAAGAATCCC
Organism: Neotoma lepida; assembly: GCA_001675575.1. Taxonomy (NCBI): domain Eukaryota; kingdom Metazoa; phylum Chordata; class Mammalia; order Rodentia; family Cricetidae; genus Neotoma; species Neotoma lepida. Next base: position 23,534 of record LZPO01108884.1, read on the forward strand.
AAAAGTAGACATACACTCTTTGTTGTCTAAGTCAGCACCCTTTGTGAATAAGAGGATACAATCACTAATTATACCAGAAAACAAGTAGAAAACACTGTACCTCACAAATAAGACCTCATTTGTCATCATTTACTCCTTGAAAATGGTTTTCTTCCATCTTTACACACAAAACAGTAGGAGTAGCCACTGTGTAGCTATCAGAACTGATTCCAAATATAAAATATTTCTCACAACTGAGAATCATTCTGCTTCAGCTCTACTTTTTAAATATTTATTATATATTTTTCAATTATGTATGTGGTGGTGGTTTGTGCATATGGGTGCAGTGTCAGATGAGGCCAAAAGGGATGATAAATTTCATGGAGCTAGAGTTACAGGTGACTATGAGTTCTGTGATATGGGTGCTGGAAATTGAACTCAAGTGAATATGGTATTTGGTTACTTTTCAGTTTAGGGTCAGCACAAATGATAGAGCTAAGAAACAGTCTTATCCATTTCTCATGGTGGACAAAAATATGATATTTCTAGGAAAGGAAGAAAGCACTTAAGACGAACAGCTTTACAACATGATTCTATACGATGATTTCCACAGTTGAAGCCTGTTCAAAATAACACTTCTCAGGGTCCACAGCAGCCAGATCTGCTGAATTAGGAAGTCTAGAGGTGGAGCCCAGCATTCTTTGTTTGATAAGCCCTTTAGGTTATTTGATACAAGCCATGGTAGTAAACTTGGCTGCATGTTGAAACTATTCAGACATCTTAAAAAGCAATCCTAGGATCCTTGCTCAGGGTATTCTAACATGGGAGTATGACTGTGATACCAAGATGGAGACTCTAGAACTCAGCCTAAGTAGTTAATTTAAAAACCACCTTGGTAGTTTAAAGAAGGAATAACAACTATGGCTTTCTCCCACTCCTGCCACACACACAAAGATTCTGTTATAATTCTATTTGGGAACTGAGGAGCTCCAGCACTTATCAAATAAAAAAATATTCAATCATTGTTTTAAAAGACCTTTTTATATATCCTCCAAATTAAGACATTATCTCTCAAATTCTGCAGGATAAAATACACACACAATTCTATGTATGTGTTTGTGTGTAACATGCATATGGGTGAGCAGGGTCAGAGAAGGATGTTGGGTACCTTCCTTTATTGTTCATTACCTTTTTCCTTTTAAGATGAAGTCTCTTACTGAACTAGAATCTCACTATTGTTGGTAGATTGGCTGACCAGCAAGCTCCTGAGATAGAGCTGTCACAGCTCCCCAATGCTGTAGTTTCAGATAAACACAGCAAGGCTTGACTTTTTATGTAGGTGTTGGAGATTTGAACTTCATTCTTTTGTACCATAGGCACTGTTATTCACTTTTGACTTTTAAAAAACTTGATTCTAACATGGGAGTATGACTGTGCTACCAAGATGGAGACTCTAGATAAAAAAAAAAATGTTAGATCAACACATCAAAATACTTGAGACAATCAAATCCTAAAGAAAAATGTTTATTTTGTCTCATAGTTTGTCTCAGCTGGTGATCAACTGATTCCATTAGTTTAGGGCCTACATTGTGGAAACAAATGTCCAGATTATCACTATGAAGCAAAAGAGAACCAGAAGTGAGCCAGGACTCCACAGTGTCTTTCAAGAACATGCTGCCCACATCCCAGGAAACTCCTTAAATCCTAGAGGTTCCACCTCCTTCCAGTATCACTACCCTGGCAAACAAAATTTTTATGCATAGACCTTTGGGGTAACTTCAGTATTCAAACTATAGTGAAGGATGGAGATGTAGCTAGATGTGGATAGGTAAGTGATGCAATAAGTACTGTTAATTGACAGTGACAAACTCTAAATTGCAGGTGTTTAGGTGCTCATGAGATTCATTCAGTGCTGCTCTGTAGCCATATGTGGTTTAGAACTAGAACACATTCTGTTCTAACATGTTAGGTATTGTTAGGCAACTTGGTGCTGTGTGAATTTCACAGAGTGTACTTAACACAAGCTAAGGCATCTAGGATATCACTAGGCAATATAATTTGTTTTTTAATGATTCATCTTTATTTTTATGTAAATATATATAGTGATTTGAATAAGAATAATCCCATAAGCCCTTATATTTGAATGCTTGATCATCACCGAGTGGCACTAATTGAGTGGGATTAGGAGGTGTGGTCTTGTTGGAAGAAGTGTGTCACTGGGGATGGGCTTTGAGGTTTCAAAAGCTCAAGCCAGGCCCAGTGTCTCTCTCTTCCTGCTGCTTGCAGAATCTGGATTTAGAATTCTCAGCTACTTCTCCAGCACCATGTCTGCCTGTGCATAGCCATGCTCCCTGCCATGATGACAATGAACTAAATCTCTGAATTGTAAGCAAACCCCAGTTAAATGCTCTCTTTTATAAGAGTTGCAGTGGTCATGATGTCTCCTCACAGTAATAGAACTCTGACCAAGACAATATGTTTGAGAACATGTACATGTGAGTGCAGTTGCCCATGGTGGTCAAAAGTTGTCAGATCCCCTGCAACTTGAGTTATAGACAGTTGTTTACTATCCAAATGTGAATGCTGGGAACCAAACCCAGATCCTCTGGAAAAGCATAGAGAACTCTTAACCACTGAGTTATGTCTCCAGTCCAGTCATGTGGGTGGTGGCCAATCATTCACTATAATGTCTTATATGGCAAATATCTGCATCTGAAATGGAGTGTTTGTATTTGTGTGCGTGTGTGTGTGAGTGTGTGTGTGTGTGTGTGTGTGGTAGTCTTAATTATCAACTTGACAGAACTAGGATCCCCTGAGCAATGGGCCTATTTGGAGTGCCTATTAAGAATTACCTTGATTATGTTCATTGATGTGGAATAACCCATTTTAATGGTGGGCAGGGCCATTCCCTGGTAAGAGGATCCTGGACTGTATAAAATGGAAAATGGAAGCAGAGCATTAGCATATGTGCGTTCACTGCTCTATTCACCTGACAGGGCCATAATGTGTCCATCTGTTTTGAGCACCTGTAGCCTTGACTTCCCTTCCATCATAAACCTTATCTTGGACTGTGAACTTTCTCGCTAAGTTGCTTTTACAAGGGTATTATATCACAACAATATACAAATATACTAAGTTCTCTGTCTCTCTGTCTCTCTGTCTCTGTCTCTGTCTCTGTCTCTGTCTCTCTCTCTCTCTCTCTCTCTNTNTNTGTGTGTGTGTGTGTATGTGTTTCTGCATTCACTTGTGTGAACATGTCTCCAGAGGACTGAAGTCAACCTGACTGTTATTCTTCAACACTGAGTACCTTTTTTGCTTATTTGTGACAAAGTCTTCCACTGACCTGAAAATTGCCAAACAGGGTCAGCTGGCTGTAAGCAAGTCCCAGAGGTCCATTTGTCTTTGCCTCCTTGGTGTTTGCATGGCAAGCATGTTCCTTTACATCTGGATTTTTCATGTTGGCTTTGGGAATGAAACTCAGGTGTTTTTACTTACAAGATACACACTTTACTACTTCACTAACTCCCTGGCCTTGAACAATTTGGGAAATTTTAAAAAATAAAACAGTATATATTTTTTCATATGTATCTGTCCTAGTTTCATTCTGTTACTCTGATAAAACACCCTGACAAAAAGCAACTTAAGGGAGAAAGGGATTTATTACAAACAGTTGACAGTTTCAGGTTGTAGTTCATTATTGTGGAAAGTCAAAGTAGAAACATCAAACAGGTAATCACATCACATCCATAGTGGAGAGCAGACAGAAGTAAACACATGCATACTCCCTTGCTTGTTCTCTGTATGGTTAGGACACCCTGGTCAGGAGCTGTAATGGTGATAATAAATGTATTCCTAAACACGGAGAAGTCTGAACCAGTATGATCATAAATATGAGACCAAATATGAGCCTGCCTGGAGAACAGTGGTACCCACATCAATTGACATAATTATGAATACTCCCCACAGATATACACCCACATGCCAACATAGACATCCCCTCACTGTCACTTTCCAGGTGATTTTAGGGTGCATCAACTGAACAATTAAAGCTAACTGTCACAAGTTCTAAGTGAATTCATGCTTGCCTGCAGGTGGAATATCTTTGAGAGGCTACCCAAAAAGCCAATTCCTGTGCTTGCCCCTTAGGATTCAGTGCAGGGTGGAATGTGAGGATGACACAGAAAACCTTCCTTTCTCTCTATTTGTGCATACCATTCTTTGTTTTAGTATTCAAGCTTGCACAGGAAACTAAAAAAGTGTAAAACTGGCCATAAGGATGGCTTTTGAGATGAGAGAGGGGGCTACAGAAAAATAATATGAAAAGAAGTCAAACAGAAGGCTTTTCTATCCCTAGGACTGAAAGTCAATTTTCATTTCCATGTGACATTGCAGTATACATGAGGACCCACATGGAAACCACAGGGGACCTGAGTTTCCATGAAGGTAATGGGGATCTCACAGCCCCAAATTCAGATCACTGTGGCTGCTTATTATCACACAGTAACTCTCTCTGCAGCTGAGAAAACTGTATTTAAATTCCAAACTACGGAAAGCACTCCCTTTCCGTATCATGGTCCTTATTTGAAAGAGGCAAGTAGTTTCTCCCCTTCTCAATACAGTACATTTCCTGAGGGCCACTTTGCAGTTAAATAAAGCAAAATCCATAAGTTCCTTCTGCTTTTCATTTTCAGCCTCCCCAGTTGCACTGTCCTCAGCTTCTGGGGTTACCTCTGGCAGCTGCACAGCCCACGGTAGGAAGACTCTAGCTCTCTCACTGGCTAAGCTTGAGGGCAAAGTTTTGATTTCTTTGACAAGCTAGGTATATTTTTAGAGATATTATGATGACTCACCTCTCCTGACATTTGTTTCTATAAAAACTGACTTTAAAATGTCACACTTACAACTCTGTTCAAAGAGGGAGAGAAAAGCTGCAGAAGCAACTGAACCCAAAGAGGACTCCAGTTGAGAATTCCTTTCATATTGTATGTCTGTCTTCTCCCCTTTACTTCCTGAGTTTGATAGGCTTTCTCTGACCACTTCCTATGAAAGCCATGTCCTATAGGTGTTTGTGGGACCACAGATGTCTGGAAGCAGAGAGGCAGTTATCAAATGAGCTGGGATTTGTGTCCTTGTCTCCACACATGAATGAGTGACTACAATATTAGTAGCTGTTAAATTACACGTATAGCCCATATAATACCAATTAAATATTCAAGGATTCATTGCAATGTGAGAGTGTTTCTGGCATAATATTGAGCACATTTCACTCTCCTTTAATTGTCTTCAGTTGTAATGAGTGCAACTGGGGAGAGAGACACAGGTGGATCTCTATTAGTTCAAAGCCAGTCTGGTCTACACAACAAGCTCTGAGGTATCCAGCCAGGAGGGCTACATAGTGACTCTCTCTCTCTCAATCTCTCTCTCCCCACCACACAAACACACACACACAATACCATAAGGCCAATGATAATCATTTATGATTGATTTCAATATTTCAATATGAGATAAAAATAAAAGATAGGCTCTAATATAAATAGATAAAAGGAAGTAGAAGAGGCAATGTAAAGATTCAAACAAGTTGCAAAACTGTAATTATAAGGATTTTCTTTTCTTTGTCAAAAGTCTCCAGTTCCCATGTATTTCTTTTAAATGAAAAGAACACTATAAAGCTATGTCATTTTAATATCTTCTAAGTAGAGGCATGTATATAGTTATATATTTAAAATATATTTACTTTGAAAGTGAGAGAATTCAAACATTCATAGAATTAGTTGTCCCTCCTTCAGGCCCCTCTTTTCCTACCTTGTCCTACCTTCTCATTCTCCCCACTAAAACTTCTCTGCCATTCTAGTCAACTGTGTTCTACTATCCTCATCCCTTAACATCTTTCTGTCCCATCTTCATCAGTGGTTCCTTTCTAGTTTCCTGGATTGTGCAGGTGCTCTGAAGTAAACACACAAATCTAGAGATTTCATGCTAAGATCATATATGTGGCATCTGTCTTTCAGTATAGTGTTTTCCAGCTCCATCCACTTACTTGCAAATTAATTTCATGTCTCTTTATAGTTGAATAAGTTTCCATTATATATAAATACCATATTTTAATTATCTATCTAGTAGCTGACAGGCATTTAGGCTATTTCTACATCTTAGCTGTGGTGAATAGATTGTTGAGCATGTATCTCTTTATTAGGAAATAGAATCCTTTGGTTATATGGCCAAGAATGCCAGGGCTGGTATGGTTGGGTCTTATGGTAAATATATTTCCAGTTTTCTGAAGAACTGCCACATTGATTTCAACAGTGAGTACACCAACTTGCACCTTACCAGCAGTATATGAGAGTTCTCTGTTCTACACACCATTGATGCCATTTGTGGTCTTTTGTTTTCTTAATCTTAACCATGCTGACTGAGATAAGATGAAATCTCAAAGTAGTTTTAATTTACATTTCCCTGATAGCTAAAGAAGGTAAACATTTTAAAAAATATTTCTTAGCCCTTTGTATTTTTTCTTCTGAGAACACTATTCAGTTCCAAGTTTTAGATTGTTTCGTTTTCTTGGTGTTTAAAGTTTTATCATTTTTATTTCCTTTATATTCCTGACTCCAATGACCTACTGATCTGTAAGCTCCATACAGAGACAGATAGCCAAGAGCTTTGATGTAAGCTGCACTCCATTGGATCTTAGTATTTTCAGAGTATTCACAGATTGTCAGTNAATATAAATGAAGGAATAAATTAATGAGGAAACTGGTAAGCCTTCAAGTGAATTGTGTGAGTGTTAAGATAATGGTAGAGGTGATTATCTTTAATTGTCAATTTGGCAAAAACAAGACTCAGCTGAGAAGAGGGAACCTTAATTTAGGAACTGCTTCCTCCCATCACACTGAATATGGGTCATGATAATAAGTTACAAGCTAATGACAGTAGTCATTATAGGGTATTAGCCTCCACAAAATCACATGTAGGTATTGAGAAATTTCTCTTACAATTGTGTTGAAATGACTTGATGGGGCCAAGATTGACCACTAGGTGAACAATTAAGCCATATTAAATTAGAACTGAAGGTTAAAAATGGTAATCAGGGCACATAGTAACAGGTGATATGGGGAAGTATATGTTTTACATCTGCTGATGGAATGTTTGTCTAAGATTGTTAACAATAGATTTGAATAAAGACTGAGAGGATATTACCTTGTCCTATAATATCTTAGTCAATGGAGGTCCAGGGCCCTAGTAGCTTTATATTGCGCCTGACACAGGAGAATCAAGAGATTCCCGAGTTATTGCAAACCAGTCACTGTCAATACAGCAAGATTTTTAGTGTAAATTATTGCACTAATCCAAGTAAGACAGAATGTTCCTCTTTGTAATTTGACCATACTTACACTAGAGGTTTATCGAAAGTTGTGAACATGCACTGCTCAGATTCAAGTCCATCTACTTGGAGGAATATAGGACCATTCAGAAGCCAATCTTCTGGATTTAGCCATATATAAACTATAAACTAAACGAAGTGGTTAGAGTATTTCTGGAAGAAATTCTAGGGGAAAGGTCTTCATGATTCCTATTCCTGTGTAGTTTATTTTAATGACTGAAAAACAGAAGTAATTATTTATAAGAAGCCTCTTAGAATGTCAAATTAATACTACCCTCTTGATCTATTGAAGTGCTTTGGTAGCATGGATGATTTTCTCATTTGTCTTGCCAAAAGTCTTCTCTCTACACCATTGTTTACACATGCCATGTGTGTAAACACCATGCCAGTGTGCTAGTCTTCACATTGTGCTCTGCAGATGGATATCTAAGAGTGTTTCTGCCTGTCTCCCAAGTTTCATACCTAACATTTGCGAAACTGAGACCAAATCCTGAATTCAATTCCTCTCAACAAGGGCTTGCTATGTATCCCAATTTGGTCTCATATTTATGATCATACTGGTTCAGACTTCTCCGTGTTTAGGAATACATTTATTATCACCATTACAGCTCCTGAACTCACATGTATTCCAACTCCAGTTTCTTTTTTAAGGACTAATATTTGAGTTCCATATTTTACAAAGTTGATCAAGATGTTTTTGGTTATTGTTTTGGGTTTTTTGTTTGTTTGTTTGGTTGGTTGGTTTTGTTTGTTTGGGACATGAGATCTCATATAGCCCAGGTTAACATCAAACTGACTATGTAGCATAGGCTGGCCTTGAACTTCTGATCCTCCTGATTCCACCTTCCAAGTGCCAGCATCACAGGTATATGCCACCAACTATAGTAGAACAGGATGTTTCTATATGGGCACATTGAATTTAAAATGTACTCATAACAGAAACTAACATGTGTGGTTTACATTTTAATTTTTTTATTATTTTGAAGCATCCATCATTTGTCATTCTTACCTCTGGAAGGTGTTGAGCAGTGTAGTCACTTAGCTTTGCATACTAACCCACTGCTCACAGCATACAGAAGCACAGGCTCTTTTTTTTGTTTGTTTTGTTTTGTTTGTTTGTTTGTTTGTTTGAGACAGGGTTTCTCTGTGTAGCTTTGGTGCCTTTCCTGGAACTCACTCGGTAGCCCAGGCTGGCCTCGAACTCACAGAGATCCGCCTGCCTCTGCCTCCCGAGTGCTGGGATTAAAGGCGTGCGTCACCACCGCCTGGCAGCATAGGCTCTTTTAAGAGGCCCTGCTGTATAGCAGAGCACGTGAGCAACTGGCAGGCTAGGTAGAAATGCCTGCCACTTGAACTCAGCAAATTCCCAGAGCTGGGGCAGTAAACATGGCTCCCACCAGGTGCTGTCAACATGAGACTAGGCCCTTAGGGAACTGAAGGGGGTGGAGCTACGCAGTGGCCACTTAGCAGTTTAAGGAAAACTAGCCGTAATATTGGCTGTCTAATCTGTGTGATGGGAAAGTGTAGAGCTTATCTGAAGTCTTGGCTGGATAGTCTGTGAGGCTACACAATCTCAGTTAGCAGCTTTGATATTGTTCTAGATACAGAATTCTGAGAGGCTGGATCACCTGGGCTACTTGACTTCTGGTCCTTTTTTATCCTGATAACACATAAACTTTTAAAAGTAACATATATATCTGCATTAACACAATTATGGAATGCATGGGGTGTATATGCTGGGAGTCTTGCTCCAAATGGGTCTCATGACCTGGGACAGATGTGTGAAGTTGGCACAATGAAGAAACTATGACCACCTGTTTCAACAAGTGGTCCTGATAGCCTGAGCTGTTTTTATTTATACAGTTTCAATAGTTTGCATGAACAGTTTTACAATCATATTTGTTTCCTTAAATAAGTTTCAAAAATGCTTACAATAATTGCCAGTTTGTTCCCTTACCTCATTCCCCTTCTGTCCCCCAACTTTCCTACCAGTAACCATTACCTACCTGATTCATATCCTTAATGTCAGGAGCATAAGCAACATTGTAAGTGACAGGATGTTTTTCTAACTAGGCACACCTACAAGTAGAAAAGTATGCCCAGTTGGCACACTGGGCAGCATTTGACGTTACAGCATCATGCAAAGTGAAATTTTACCTCTAGTGATTAATGTTTACCTCTAGTCAAATCTAAGTTCTCACTATTACTCATCAGCCAAGGCTGAATTAATTCATTTTTCATTCTATACTAGTCTATCTCCTATGTGGGATATACCAGATTTTCTTCTGTCATGCTGTAAACTATATAACTTAAAAGCTTTCTCTTAATAGTTGGCACTATTTATTTATTGTTCTCATGTCTCCTTCCTCTCAACTTCCTACAATATTGGCACAGCTATTAGAAAGGAGGGCATTGTAGATTCCTATGATTCTGCTTCATTCCCTGTTCCTAGACTGTTCCCATTAACTCTTGATATCATCTATTTATTTGCATTTCTCCTTGACTCTTGTGGTTAAAATAATTCTCTCCAGAAGAGTTATGCAGGCTTATAATGTCATGAGNTACTGTGACTCTTTCAGGCTAGTCACAGGGTGTGCTGGAAAGGCAGCACCCTGTTCTTGATAATCCTGAATTCATGGTCATATTTGAAATATCAAAGGCTTTAGAAGATGAATCAGGTCTATTGTATATTTTTTTAACAACATTCCCACTGGCTCACCCAGAGGAGAGTCATCAGGGGTAAGTTTTCCTAATCCAATAGCCATTTCATCCATAGTTCTAAGAAAGTGAAACTAGAGGCAGCCAGAAATATGATTTATATAAGAAAAGCAAGAAGAGCAGGTAGCACATATGCTCCTGGGGTCATGCCCAGACTTATGCACAAACTATCTGTTGGTCTTCCCCCAAATGGGTCAGATTCTCCATGGCCTTGCCAGAAGGAGAACTTGTTTGTGCTATTCTCAGGCCTTGCCCCCCGAAGAAGTCACATGGCTCCTGGCATGTACAAATCAGTTAAAGAATTTTTTGTTTTATATTTGAGCAGGTAAAAGACATCTGTTAACTTTATAAGTTTGTTTGGACTGTATAANCAAACCTCTATCCATAACATATGAAAGGATGGAATGTAATAATGAGTCATGAGGATTCTGTAGCCAACAAGATTTATCATGCTTCATCCAGTCTCAGAGCTATTCTCACACAGAGGGATCAGCATATAAGTTACCTATTCTGTCATCTGTTTTGGTTTCTTTCTTCATGTCTGTAGGCAAGACTTTCCAGAGGTCTCCCTGAATCAAATTTTATCTTCATTAATTTTAAAGAGAACCATAACTTTTTGCTTGCTGTGGAAACAAAGGTGTAACCTCTCCCCCAATGCAACATATTCTCTGACTTCCATTTTGAAGTTAAGACATTCTTAAAATATATAGGTTGGTTTAATTTAGCAGTTTCCATAATCCAATGTCTCTTAGCAGCTGCTGTTTGCTCATCAGCATTCAAAATTTCAAAGTCAACAAAACACCATACAGGATCCAGATGCTCTGTTTATTTCCCACCTTAATGTGGCTTTTTTCTTTTATATTACTTTACTCTCTTTAAAGACTTTTTGTTATTCTTAAACTACTTTTTTCTATGACTGTCTATACTCATTTTTTACTGTATTTGTTTAAAGGTTTCTTCGGTAGCCCACTTTACTATGCGCCTGCAGCCTCATCTGACCATGAGACACACCTTAATTGGCCATGCCAGCCTCCATGTGCCTCTGGCAGCTAGATCTGCGCCCGGCCCCCAGTTCCCTGAGAGCCTAGTCTCATACTGGTGCATTTACCATGCCAGCTCTGGGAAGCAGCTGTGTTCACAATGTGGCAGACATTTTTACCTAGTACTGCACTGCTGTATAGCAGGGCTTCTTAAAAAACCTTGTGCTTTTGCACACTGAGCCTACCCAAGAGACCACTTTCTCAGGCCCTATGTGAATATTTGAGCCTCCACATTGGATGCCATACCTAAGGAGTCTTTCTCTGTCTCACCAGCNAGCTCCTAAATAGTGACATGGAGAGTTGTTAATTATGAAAGCTCAGCCTATAGCTTAGGCTTGTTCCTAACTAGCTCTTATAACTTAAATTAACTCACAATAAATTATTTTCTATCACATGAAATTACCTCTCTTGCATCTTGCACCTCCTGTTTCCTCTCTGTGTTTCATAGTGTCTCCCACTCACCTAGATTCCTCCTCCTCTTCCTTTCACTCCCCAGAAATCCCATCTATACCTCCTGCCTAGACATTGGCTGTTTAGCTTTTCATTACACCAATCACAGCAATATACCTTCACACAGTGCACAAATATCCCACAACAACCAAGAGTTTTCTTTGTTAAAAAGCTGTGGATTACCACAAACTGTCAAGTAAAAGACTCAATGTCAATGTGAAATGATTGAGAGGCATAGTACCTGTCTTTGAAAATTTGAGTTGATCAAAACCAGATACTGGGGATTTTTTTCATGCTTCAAACCTGTGAGATTTTGTTCTCAATTTTATGGTTTTATTTTCATGGCAGAAGCCAAAGTAAATTGATTTTTTCCCAATTATTGAATGTTTACTCTCATTTGAGGATTCTAGGTTTTTTATAAGCTGTGGTGATATTTTATTTGTCTTCCCTAATAAAATTTATCTCAGGGTCAGAGGAAAAACGGGGCTGCCAGCCACTAGTAAAAAAACAATAGCCATGCAAGTTAGCACACGCCCTTAATCCATTTGGTTCTCTGTGACTCCAAGGTCACATGGGGAACTAGCAGTAGGAGGTGGTGGCACATGCCTTTAA
>LZPO01108885.1:19234-35673 GCA_001675575.1 Neotoma lepida
GTGTGTGTGTGTGTGTGTGTGTGTGTGTGTGTGTGTGTATGTGTGTGTGTGTGACTGTGCATTTCAGAGGCTTCAGATCCCCTGGAGTTGAAGTTACAAGTGGTTGTGATCCACCTAATGTGGGTGCTGGGAACCAAACTCAGATCCTCTAGAAGAACAGTATATACTCTGAACTGTTGAGCTATCTCTCCAGCCTATCTTTAATTCAAATTTACTATTATACTTATCTTGACTTACAAGTTTATTTTAGGTATTTATAGTACATTTAAAAAATTAGCACCACAGTTTATATTAAGTGCAGAAATGATTAAAATAGTTCATGTTGTACAAAACTTAAGGAAGCCTTTATTAATTCAGCAGTAAACGAGCATTACTACTAGTGAGCTAGAAAATGATAAGAAAAAAAAATAGCCAAGATGGAATGGAATGTAAAGTTTGGCCAGTGATCTTGGATACTCCTATTTTCTCATACAGTCTTTTTTCTAGGCTTACAAAGACTGTGGTCAAATAAATGCAATATTAAGGAGAGCTGACATAAGAAGAAAAATGTTATGTCAAGTGTATACTATTTGTTTTTGTTTTGCAAGAGTTCAATTGTGTTAAAACAAGAGTGAAAAATAACAACCAAAAATAGGAGAGCTGGAAATAAAATTCAATGTTTTGAGTTATAGTCTGTTCATGTGTTCCTTTAGCTTACATATCATTAATCAAAATCCTTATAGTCACACAGGAAATGAATAAAGTTTGAGTCAGAACAAAATATTCTACAACAAAGCAATGCAGAGTCAATTTAAAATTTAAAGTCCATTAAAGTTTAAAGCAATTAATAATAGTATTATAAATTATAATGTAAATTCAAATTTTTAGTGATGATCAAAGATAATGTAACCTTTTAGAACTGAGGTATAATCTATATAGTTTCTAATGTACTGATTATAAGAGATATCTGGTCTATTTTTTAGGATAACATATACTCATGTAACTTATCAACATGATAAAAGCATTTCTATTACTCTGGAAGGATCACTACTTACAAAATTGTTTTGCTTTTTTTCACCAAATTTATTTTTGCATGCTCTAAAACTTCATATAAATGTAATTATATAATATGTAATCTTTTAATGTATATTTTTCTGAGCATATTTTTAAGCTTTACTAATATGNTAAATGAATCAATAATTTTTCCCCTTTTCTACTATTGTACCGCTTTTACTATATGTATATACCAACATTTCCTTATTCAATTATCAGCTGAGGATCACTGGGTTATTTCTAGTTTTTAATTAAAACCTTTTGTGTATATGTGTATAGATGTTTGCTGTGTACATATTGAAGACCAGAGGTGTATTCCTCAACTGCTCTCACTTTAAAAACATTAGACAAGTAGCTGGAGAGATGGCTCAGCAATTAAGAGTAGCTTGCTGCTCTTTCACAGGACCTGAGTTCACATCCCATCACCCATGTTGGGTTACTAACAACTAAATGCGTGTAACTCCAGTTCCAGGGGTTTCAATACCCTCTTCTGGTCTCCACAGGCACCTGTACACTTAAAGCATCCCCTTACACACACATACATACACATTAATTTAAAAAATAATTTAAAAAATCAGATAACATGATCAAGCTGGTTTCATTCCAGGGATGTATGGATAGTCAAATCAAATCAATAAATCAAGCAATGCAGGACCTAAATGGTCTCTGGGACACAATTCATAGCATCACTTCAACAGATGCAGAAAAGGTTTCTGATAAAGTTTAACATCTCTTCATAACAAAAGCCCCGAAGAAATTAGAATACAAGCCCATACATCAACATAATAAATGCTATATTCAACAAACCTATAGCCAACACTATACTAAGCAGGGAAAAACTGGATCCGCTTCATCTAAAATCTGGACTGAAGCAAGAATGTCTATCTTCTCCACTGTTACTCATCTAGACTTGAAGTCCTAGCTATAGCAGTAACTCAAGACAAGGAATTAAAAAGAGCAAACAGAAAAGGAAGTCAAACTATCCACATTGTTTGACAAAATGATCCTATACAGAAAAGACCTGAGGGGTTCCATCAAAAACACTTAGATCTGATTGAGAAATACTTTTATTAAAGTAGCCACATAGAAAATCATCATCCAGAAATCTGTAGCTTTCCTGTATACTGATGGTGAGTATGCTAAGAAAGGAATTAGGAAAGCATCCCCATTTACAAAAGCTTCAAGAAAAAGACAAAATATCTAGGAGGAAATCTAAGAGGCTAAAAACCTTTACAAAGAAATCTTTAAATGCAGAAGAGATAAGGATTCTAGCAGCTGGAAAGTCCTTTCATGTTCATGGATTAGCAAAATTAATACTTTAAAAATGGCTAGCCGGGCAGTGGTGGCACACGCCTTTAATCCCAGCACTCGGGAGGCAGACGGATCTCTGTGAGTTCGAGGCCAGCCTGGGCTACCAAGCTACACAGAGAAACCTCGTCTCAAAAAACCAAAAAAGCTATATTCCACCAAAATTTTGTAATCAGCTGATTAACCTATCTTCTAATTTAATTTGGATTATGTTTGGTATGTTAGCGACTTACTATCCTCACCCTTAATCATCCCAATAACATGACTCTTACCACTAATACACCTAGCAAGCCAAAATCACATCAAAAAAGAAACAGGACTAAATAAAAAAACATACANTTCCATACTAGTATCCCTACAAATCTTACTAATCATAACATTTTCTGCAAATGAACTAATTATATTTTACGTTCTACTTGAAGCTACTCTAATTCCAACCCTAATTATCGTCACTCCATGAGGCAATCAAACAGAGCGACTAAATGCCAGACTTTATTTCCTATTTTATACTCTAATTGGATCTTTTCCACACCACTCATCGCTCTCATCCACATTCAAAACCTAACAGGAACATTAATTTTCCTCCTATTTCCACTTAACTCCATCTCACTTAAACACACATGATCCAACAACATTTTATGACTAGCATGTATAATAGCATTTATAATTAAAACACCATTATATGGAGCTCACCTATGACTACCTAAAGCCCATGTAGAAGCCCCAATCGCTGGATCCATAATCTTAGCAGCCATCCTACTAAAACTAGGAGGGTATGGAATAATACGAATCTCTATTATCCTAGACCCCATAACTAAAACCATAGCCTACCCATTCATCCTACTATCTTTGAGGCATAATTATAATAACTAGCTCTATCTGTCTACGACAAACAGATTTAAAATCCCTTATCACATACTCCTCAGTAAGTCATATGGCATTAGTAATTGTAGCTATCATAATTCAAACACCACTAAGCTTTATAGGAGCAACTATATTAATAATTGCACATGGACTTACTTCATCTTTACTATTCTGCCTAGCAAATACAAACTATGAACGTATCCACAGTCAAACTATAATTATAACGCGAAGACTGCAAACAATTTTTCCACTAATAGCAACCTGATGAATCTTAGCAAGCCTAGCAAACCTAGCTTTACCTCCCTCAATCAATCTGATAGGAGAACTTCTTATTACAATATTCCTATTCTCCCGATCAAATTACTCAATCGTATTACTAGGCATAAACATCCTAATCACTTCCCTCTACTCAATATACATAATCATTATAACCCAATGAGGAAAACTAACAAGCCATCTTCAACGAGAACTCACACTAATAGCTCTACACATTTTACCACTAATTCTATTAACCATTAATCCTAAAATCATCTAAGGACCAACAACATGTAAATATAGTTTATTTAAAACACTAGACTGTGAATCTAGAAACAGGAAATAAAACCCCTTATTTACAAAGAAAGTATGCAAGAACTGCTAACTCATGTCGCTCATGTATAAACACATGGCTTTCTTACTTCTATAGGATAGTAGTAATCCATTGGTCTTACGAACCAAAAATCTTGGTGCAACTCCAAATAAAAGTAATAAACACCATCACATCCTCTATTTTCCTAATCTTTCACCAACCTCATAAAAACAATTAACTACCCCAACTATGTAACAACATCAATCAAATACACCTTCATCCTTAGCTTAATCCCATTAACCACATTATCTTTTAATACAGAACTTTTCTTTTTTTTATTAAAAAGATTTTCCACTCCTTTTACATATCAACCTCAGATCCCCCTCTCATCCTGCCCCGCCAGCTCCCCCCCTCAACCCACCCCCCATTCCCACCTCCTCCAAGACAAGGTCTCCCATGGAGAGTCTCCCCAGGCTCTCAGCCGAGGCAGGACAAGACCCTCCTCCCTGTGCCAAGACTGGGCCAGGTGTCCCACTGCAGGGACTGGGCTCCAAAGAGACAGCCCCTGCACCAGGGAAGGATCCCGATCCCAATGCCTGGGGACCCTCAAACAGTTCAAGCCAAACAACTGTCTCAAGCTTCCAGAGGGCCCAGTCCAGCACCATGGGGGTTCCACAGTTATTGGTCCACAGTTCATACATTTCCACCAGCCTGGCTGGCCATCTCTGTACATTTTCCCCTCATGATCTCGATGTCCCTTGTTCATAGGATCTCTCCTCTCTCTCATCAGTTGGACTCCTGGAGCTCTGCCTGGTGCCCTGCCGTGGATCTCCGCATCTGCCTCCATCAGTCACTGAATGAGGGCTCCATGATGGCAGTTAGGGTATTCTTCCATGTGATCACCGGAGTAGGTCAGTTCTGGCATCCTCTCGATTATTTCCAGTGGTCTAAGATGGGGTCATCCCTGTGGACTCCCGGGACCTTCCCTAGCACTCTATTTCTCCCTATTCCCATGATTTCCCCCTTTATCATGTTATTTCCTACCTTGCTCTCCCACTCTGTCCCTGTTCCAGCTTGAACCTCCTGCTCCCTTACACTCTCATCCTCCATAACTTTTAATTACCAACTGGCACTGACTAACCATCGATACTCTAAAACTATCAATTAGCCTTAAATTCTATTTCTTATGTATTATCTTCTTACCCATAGTCCTATTCGTAACCTGATCTATTTTAGAATTTTCTTCATGATACATTACATTCAGACCCCTACCTAAATCATTTAATCAAATATCTACTTATATTCCTCATCACCATAATTATTTTAACCTCCGCTAACAATCTATTCCAACTTTTCATTGGCTGAGAAGGAGTTGGCATTATATCCTTTCTTCTCATAGGCTGATGATACAGCCGAGCCAACGCCAACACTGCAGCCCTACAAGCAGCCCTCTACAACCGCATTGGAGACATTGGATTTATTCCAGCAATAGCCTGATTCTGCCTACACTCCAATTCATGAGAACTTCAACAAATCTTCTTAACAAATAACTTATCCCACTTATAGGACTTTTAATTACGGCCACAGGAAAGTCAGCACAATTTGGACTACATCCTTGACTACCCTCAGCTATAGAAGGACCCAACCCAGTTTCAGCCTGACTACACTCCAGCACTATAGTCATAGCCGGAATTTTTCTAATAGTTCGATTTCGCCCCCTAACCTCTAACAACAGTCTAATTATAACAGCTATACTAGGTTCAATTACAACATTATTCACAGCTATCTGCGCATTAACACAAAATGATATAAAAAATGATATAAAAAAAAAACTGTAGCTTTCAAGCCAACTAGGTTTAATAATAGTGACCCTAGGAATTAATCAACTATACTTAGCCTTCCTCCATATCTGCACCCACGCATTTTTTAAAGCAGTACTCTTCATATACTCAGGATCAATTATCCACAGTCTAAATGACGAACAAGACATCCGAAAAATAGGAAACTTAATAAGACCCCTCCCATTCACGTCATCATGCCTAATCATTGGTAGCCTAGCCCTTACTGGAATACCTTTCCACACAGGCTTCTACTCAAAAGACTTAATCATCGAAGCCGCAAACATGTGCTACACCCACGTCTGAGCCCTACTAACCACACTAATTGCCACCTCCATAACAGCTGTATACAGACAGCATATGAATCATCTACTTTGTTTCCATAACTAAACCTTGATTCCCTCCCCTCATCATCATCAACGAAAACAATCCAAAACTAACAAACCCAATCAAATGCCTAGCATTAGGAAGCATCTTAGCAGGATTCTTCATCTCATATAACATTCCACCAACTACAGTCCAAGTAATAACCATACCATATTTAAAAACCACAGCTATAATTATCACAATCATAGGATTCCCCATTGCATTAGAACTAAACAACTCTAAACAACCTCTAATCTAACACTAAAAAAACCTTCACAAGCCTCACTCTTCTCACTATCCTCACCCTTAATCATCCAACTGAATTAACAGATTCATTTGTGATCTGGTTGTTTATTTATTCTAGTCCTGGGGACTGAATCTAGGTTTTCTGCAATCTGGACAAGTGATGAACCACTGAGCTATATCCAAACCTAAGATATATCATATTAACAGTATAGAACATTTTAATGATATGGTGTTCCCATTTACTAAGGTACTCTTTATATTTTATTAATGCAGAGTTCTTTAAAGTACTTTATGGTATTTTACAGTATTATAAATGGTATTTTTCCTTTAAATTTTAATTTTTCATTGTTAATATATACAAATATGGTTAAGAATTTTATATACTAACTTTTACCTATGACACTTGATAAAACAAACTTTATATAATTTTCTATAAATTCTTTAGAATTTCCTGCCAAAATAATCATGTCAGAAGTCAATAAATACATCTATATTTCATCCTTTCAAATTTGTATTTCTGGGGCTAAAGAAATGGTTCAGTGGTTAAGAGAGCTTTCTGCTTTTCCAGAGCACCCAAGTTTGACTTCCAGCAACATCAGGTGGTGCCACTACAGTTTCAGGGTATCCAACACTCTTCTCTGACCTCCACAGGCACCTGCACATACACCCACACAAATACACACAAAAACAAAATCAGCATTTCTTTTCCTTATCCTAATATATTAAGACCAACAACACAGTGTTTAATAGAAATAGTGAGAGCAATATCTTTGCTTATTTTTTCTTAAAGTAAATAGTCTTTTATCATTAAGGATGATATTCAGCATAGGTCATCTATAAATACCATTTATTTAATAAAGTTCTTTTTATATGAGAGATTGGTATTAAATCCTTTAACTGTAATTGTGGACAGGTCATTCTCCAGGTAGTTCTATCAATATTGACATAGTTTGAAGCTGTTGTTAGACAGGAGAACATTTAATCTTGCTATATCATGAAGCTAAAATGATCATTTTAAAATTTTTAACTGAGATAAGTCATTGCTATAAAACTATTTAATAGCTTTCTTTTGATTACTGTTACAATATTATTTTTCATCCAAATTTCTTGTAGGTGGCATTTCAGTAGGTTTTACTTTTCCATTGAATATAATCATCTCTGCTTTAGAATGGGAATGTTTAGATCTTTTTTTTACAGTAAATATAACTGATATGATTTGTTTTAAAACTTACCTTTTACTACTTATTTTCTACTTGTCTAATCTGTACTTTGATCTCTGTTTCTGCCTTCCTTTGGATTTTTAAAATTCCCTTTTATATTTCAATGCTATAGTTTACACTGTTTAAGTCTAAATTTCAGAATCTATTTTTAAGTAATACGCCTCATCATGTACCGTATTGAAAGATTAGGAAAGTACAATTCCATATTCATGTATACAGGAGTAAATCAGTTTATAGCCATTATGCAAAATGGCTAAAGTTAAAGACAATGATGGAATTTGGTATCTCTAATATTTAGACTTAAAATACAAAACCAACTCATGTACAAACCTACTTATTTTCTTACTGAGTAGCTTCATGAAGTTATCATTATCTGTAATCTACTAATATTGTTTAAGAGTACAGAATTCAGGACATAAAGCTGATTAATAATTATTTATGCCAACAATGTAGAACTCTGAACCACTGTAGGCTCCACAATGGCAAAATCTGTGACAAATACCAGTAAAGATGCTGTAGGTATATGGTGAACAAAAAGTCTGCCCTTTCTGCAGAAGAAATTCAAATGTGGTTAACTGTTCCTCTAGAATAGTAGCCCTCAACTTCCTAATGCTTCAATCTTTTAATACAGTTCTTAATGCTGTGGTGCCCTCCAACCATAAAATTATTTCATTGCTACTTTGTAACTGTAATTTTGTTATGAATTTTAAATATAATTAAATATATGATATGCAGGATATTTGATAGGCAACCTCCAAAGGAGTTGTGACCCACATGTTGAGAACAGTTGCTCTAGAAGCATAATAAAACTAGAATATTCGAGTATTATGCTTATGGGGGGAAAAAGACACATGATTGGTAGACTATCTGGAAAGATAATTACCTAATAGAAAGCAGGATCACTGGATTTCTCTATAGGCAGCAACTCTTATAATCGTTATGCACATTTTGGAGATTTTACGCCTTTGGAGTTGTAAGACTTAACAACTGCTATGAAGCATCAAGTCTCAAAACCAGGGCAGTTGTCTCCCACTCCAGTGTGAATCTTCTCTTTTGCTTGAACCATACTCTGGTATAAAAATATGTCTCATGGACCAGCAAGACAGTTCAGTAGTTCTAGGTGTTTGTTTCAAACCTGACAACTTGAGTTTGATCCCCAGGACCCACATGGTAGAAGTTGTCTACAAGTTGTCCATTGACCTCCACAGGCAACAGGCATGTTGTGGGGTGCCCTTACTCCCATGTGTGTGAATTTGTGTGTGTGTGTAAATACAAATAAAAGTAAATATAAGAGACAT
Source organism: Neotoma lepida (assembly GCA_001675575.1). NCBI lineage: Eukaryota > Metazoa > Chordata > Mammalia > Rodentia > Cricetidae > Neotoma > Neotoma lepida. The sequence continues at coordinate 27,975 of LZPO01108885.1, forward strand.
CTAACACTGCCTAGCCATCTACTTGTATTTCCTAGGGGGACTGTGAATAGAATAGTTCTGAAGATAGCCTACAGTAATCTCATCACTTCATCTGTTTGTCATGTAGAGCACTTCTACAATCCCTGTGCTTAGGAAAGATGTAGGATGATCAGTTCAAGGCTATCCTTGGCTACATGGTACGTTTAAGGCCAACCTGTGCTACAAGAGAGCCTGTCTAGAAAAAGAAAAGAAAAATAAAGAAAAAGACAACTGCTGAAGCAATGAGGAGACGGAAAAGGGAAGAGTAAAACAGAGTGAGACTTTTCTATTACCTAAAATAGGTGAGCCCTTTATACTTCAGTTTACTCAGAGCGAAAACAGTGCTTAACTTCACTCAATAATTCCCAATTTCACAGGATAACAGATCTAGATAGCATCTTATATGTGAGCAGATCAGCTGCTTTCCTATACCACAATACCTATGACTGTCCTCTATGTCTTCACAGTCATATCTTTATTTATTAAAATTTACCTGGAGGCTCAACAGGCAAAATCCACCAGAGAAAGGTATCAGTATCTAAAAAACTGAGTTTCTGAAACAAAATAAGCCTGCTTCTTGTCCATCCCACTTCTAAAATTCTTCATATGTTCTCACCTGTAAGAGGGACTATTACATACTTGAAAACATTGAATAAATCATAGTACTTCCCTATGACAAAAATCTGTTTAAATATACTCCCAAATATATGAAATGGAATGAAATACTAACATAAATACACCCGAGTTTTTATTTTCTCTTTATGTTTTTCTGTTCAAGCACTTATAAAGCTATTTTGAAGAAAAAACTTACTGTTTTAAGTTCTTGGCGCAATTGTTGATTGTAATTTGTAGACTCTTCCAACCGAGCTTCTAAAGCAGCAATTTTTTCTTCTTTTATTTCAAGGGACTTCTTAAGAGTGGATTCTAATTTTGATTCCAAAAGTTTGTACCTACTATCCAAGTACAAGAGTAATATAGTTTGTCACTAGATGTCAAAACATTTTTAGAGGCAAGCTATGACTACAACACTGATGTATTAAATGAGATCTATAAGCCTTCATGTTTGGTGTAAATTATCCTTCTCTTAGTGGTGGTCACAGCACAAAATTTAGTAAGTAAACAAAACTCTAAATTACTGTCAAGTCTACCAAAAGAACGATTAATGCTCAAAAAGGGAAACTGAATAAATAAGTCCTCAAATATTTCTTGTAGTTTTGTAAGACTAAAATAGAAAAAAAGAAGTTGATGTATCCATTATACCACACATATGCCTGTGATATTAGTATGTATGCATTTTTACATAATGGCCAACATGAATAGTTAAGACTTAAAACTCAACATAAGCTGGGCATGGTGACACACATCTTTTATTCCAACACTTGGAAGGCACAGGCATGCCTAGCCTACAAAGAGAGCTCCAGGATAGACAGGACTACATAGTGAGACCAAACAAAACAAAGCAAAACACCTCAATACTGGCTGCCTTTAAATAGTTACAGTAAAAAAGACAATGCTACACTCATGGCACATAGTGGTAAGAGCCAGACAGATGTGAATACCAATATTCTAGTTACTGTACAATATTTTAGAATGCATAAGTCAGTTATTAAGTAGTTTAAAAAAGTGTGCATATGTGATGTATGCATATGTATACATATTTATGTGCCTTTTCTGTCACTGTCTTAGTCTCCTGACAGGGTCTTTCACCAAACCTGGAGTTTGTTTTTCAGTCAAGCAGGATGGCCATCACATTCCAGAGGTCTTCCTGGTCCTTCTGTTGTACAATCCCTAATACCTAACACCTCCTAGGGTTGCAGGCACACATACTATACCCAGTTTCTACATGGGTACTAAGGATGCAAACTCAGGTCTTCACACTTGCAATAGCAATTTTAGAGTACATAGTAAAATAAAGGTTTCAGTTAATGCGAGTTTTATACCTAAAGAACCTAAAGAGAAAGCTGGGTGTGGTGGTGCATGCCTGTAATCTCAGTACCTAAGAGGTGAAAGCAAGAGCATCAGGAGCAGAATTCAAGGTTATCATTAGCAACATCACCAGTTAAAAACCAGTCTGAGCTACACAAGACCCTAACTCACTATCTGCAAACGAATCGAAACACAAATCCACTAGACAAATGAGACATTGGAAAAGAGTGAATTGGCCTAATGGTATAGCACATTTCCAACACAAGAGAATTTCATAAATCTTCCCAAAAGTTTGTTTCTGCTGTTCTCTACAGACATAATAATGCATAATAATGCAAATGGTATTTCTGTAGTCCCAATTCAATTAAAAATTAAAAATTAAAGTTGGCTTTAGAGTTGGAGTGTGACTCTCTCCTTTTCTAAACCCAAACATGCTTGTTAAAGGAAAATCCAAAATCTCTGTCTCATGTCAGAAGAGCTACCTGGTATGGGACAAAGAAAAACAAAATTAAGGGACTATTCTATTGTCACTAATCTCATAATCCTTTGGTTTTGACTCTTTAAAATCTCAAGGTATAATTTATAAGGTTATTATATTATATTATATATTATATTATATTTCTGTTGTGATATGGTCATATGGAATACTACCTAATTCTAGAAATAAGCTTCATCTAGCAGATTGTGTTCCTTTAAACCTCTCAGAGATCTGTTGCATATGACACTGAAAATGTTTTAAGTTTTCTGAAGTGAATCATGACCATTCCTGACAGTGACCTTTGGGGTCTCTAAGAAAATGATGGGGCCCCATAATGATAAATCCACATGGATTGTGGTAACACTATTAAGCTGACAAACATCACCCAAAGATCAGCTTTGGACTACAAAGCTTTGCTCAGGACAAATTCAAAGTGGTTAGCTAAGATGGTCCAGCCTTGTAGACTACTCCAGTCAGGACTTGACCATTATCTCAGTTTTCTCAGGGTCCCCTAAGGATGCCATCACCCCCAGACAACAGGAAGTAATTTTAAGACCATGACACCCACATTCCCAAGAGGTGGAGTGGGTGGTTTTTGGTCATTCAGTGGATTATGGATGTTTATCATCATTTGGGGGGTTGCTTGCAGATTGTTACTGGTCACAGTCAGGAAGGAAACTAAGCAAAGGAGATTAAGATTCAGGGACCTGATTCTGAAAACAAAAAGGGGGAGGGGATATAGGGTTGATAGAATAAAAGGGTATATCATTGAATCTACTTTAAAACTAAAAAGCAACTATTAATCTCAAATATTTTACATTGGTATGGATTTTTGTATACTGATACAAATTTAAGGTTGTTTTTGTTAGAACATACTGTATATATGTTTCTACTCTTGTTTAAGGTATTGTACCTATGCAGTTCATTTAAAAGTATAAAGTTCCAGCCCTTGAAAGCTATTATTACAAACTAGTCAGGATAATAAAGAAATGCAGGTTGGTAGTTAGTCATCTATAACAATCAAATTTGTAGTCATGTAAGTATGTTTTCAAGGTCAAACAGATATATTTTAAACAGAGAGATGGTCTTCAAACACTTCAGAGATCTATAGAATATGGCATTTAAGATGTTTTAATAACCTAAGGCTTTTCATGACAGTGAGACACATCTGCTCCTGGCAGCACCAAATTATTTCAAAAAAGGATGATGGGCATCAAAGAACCTCCACATGGAGTTTGTTTTCATTGTGGCAAAGCTAGTCACTGGGCAAGAAACTGCCCTCGCCTCGACTGCTGACAGTATGCTGTCCAAATTGGACAAGCAGGACACAAGAGAAGGCGACTGCTGAACTTTGCCAAGACAAGGTAGGCCAGTCCTACAAAATTCCTGCTTCACTGAAAAGTCTGTCAGATATTCTAGGCCTGTAGGTCAAATATGGATGCCCCAACGTTGCAGAGGAACCCTGGGTAACTGTCTAGGCAGCCAGATGTCTCTGTCGTTTCTATAGTTTTGGAAGTTGTTTGCTCTGCACTTCCTGTTTACTCCGGTAATACATCCTTCTTGGGTCTCTGATGTGGTTGAAGATGAGATAGGTATAGTTACAGTTTTCCTTATTACCAAATTCAGAAAAGAAACTCACAAAAGATGTAAAGTGTATAAGGCTGAGAGACATAGAAGCTTGAGTAGTTTATCTAAGAAAATGGTAAGGTCTAAAAAGACTTCTCTAGGTTGGTAATACAAGTTGTGATCGAAAGCAAATTAGGTATAAAAGTTTGGACTAAGATAGGAAAGATAATACTTTGAATTTGCCAAATACAAATGGACTGGACATTGTGAATGTAATTCTTACTTCATAATTGTTCTTATTGTATATAGTTTTACTTTGTTAAAATTAAAACCTTTCCTTTTTATTTAGACAAAAAAGGGAAATATTGCAGGATATTTGTTCACACTGACACTCTGAGACTGGCAATAAAGTTTATGGTCAATCAGGGGGCAGAATTAGGAGCTAGCTGACCAGAATTAGCCATAGAGATTTTGGAGGACCCAGGATACAGACAGAGAGAGACACAGGAAGTAGTAGGGAGGGGCTTACAAAGATTCTTGGGTCTTTTTGGATCAGGGAAGGAGAGAGAGAGAGGATGTCACTGGTGGCTTCTCTGCCACTTCTCTGATTCAAGGTAAACTTTATTAGTCGTCTTGGAGTGTCAGTGTAAACAAATATTCCACAAGACCATCCTGCCTCTTACTGTAATTAACACTTTGAGTTATTTTTATTTATGTACAAAAGTGTATATATACCATATGTACAGGTGCCTGTAGAGGCCAAAAGGGTCATTAGATCCCCTGGGACTGGAGTTAAAAGTAGTTGTAAGCCATACAACATGGGTGCTGAGAACCAAACTTGGGTCCTTTGTAAATGTAGCAAGTACTCTTAGCCACACAGCCATCTTTTCAGCACCTATAATTAATATTTATATTTTCTGGCTAAAAAGACTAAAAAGTTTCATGCCTAAAAACTAAAAAGTTTCTGCCTAAAAAGTTTCATGAATACAAAGAACAAATCTCATTCGTTTTGGTGTTGGATTGATTCTACAACAGTTTTTAATACATTTACTAAGTCTGATTTTGGCTATGTTAAATTTTTGATACCTGAAACACTTTAGACAGTTCTGGAAGTGTTGTACAATAAGGAGAGAAAAATAAAAATCTCAGGTGAGCAAATAAAATTCCTAAAAATATAAATTCCAAGAAACAACTATAATTAAGAAGAAAATAGGATAAAGAGACAAAAGCAACCAATCTGCTCACAACTGCAGCAATGACTTACTTTGTTATATATTTACATATTTGATCCCACCCATAACCTATATATGCTTTAATGGTAAGAAAGAAACCACCTTAGTAATAGGTGTCTCTTCAAAGTGGTAGTGACATTAATAAGAAAGACAAGAGCAACAAAGAAATGAGGAACATCACCTGAAACTGATAGGCATAAATTCCAAAATGGAGAAGATGAAAGACCACAAGTATTTGTACCTGTGAGCCTCTATTTTATTTGTAACATAAAAGCTGATTTACAAGTTAAAAGAAGCTGATTTAGTGGCTTAAGACATGGCATTCTTTTGTTTTTTTCCAAAATTTAGTTATCAAATGTTTTCAATCACATTTCCTGAAAGTTTTAGTTGATAATATACTGTTTTTATCTCAAAAGCTTTCATTATATAAAAATGTGGAGCTAGTACTGGTGGTGCACGGCTTTAATCCCAGCACTCGGGAGGCAGAGGCAGGGGCATCTCTGTGAGTTCAAGGCCAGCCTGGTCTACAGAGTGACTTCCAGGACAGCCAGGGATACACCGAGAAACACTGGCTTGAAAAACATAATAATAATAATAATAATAATAATAATAATAATATAAACAAACATAGGATAATGTTATTATATCTTGTTTGCAGGTTTTAAATTGGCTCCCTGTATGAATTAAAGCTTGGAAAGAGGTGACAAGCATTAAGAAGGGCTCATAAATCTTCAATGAAAAGTGTCACTTAGGTCAAAACATGCTTTGCCAACAACACGAAATACAGTGTTTTATAAACAGCAGATAATCTGAATAAAGAAATGATACAGACTTACAATCTATATTAAGATAGTCAAGACAGATGTCAGAAATGGTTAGGGATGGTTGTGAACCACCACGTGTATGCTGGGAATAAAACCCATCATCTGCAAGAGCAACAAGTAGTTTTGTTGTTCTTTTTGTTCTTTTGTTCTCCTGTCTGTCCTGGAACTCTCTCTGTAGACAAGGATGGCTTTAAACTCAGAGATCTGCCTCTAGAGTGCTGGGATTAAAGGTGTGTACCACTATCAACCAGCTGCAAGTGTTCTTTGACCGTTGTGCCATCTCTAGGCTCCTGGTTGCCTGACTTATAACTGAGTAGCAAAATGCCTAGTTATTTGTTTGTATTACAGAGCTGACCATTTAAATTATCAACTTGCTGACTAGTCTCAAAACTGTACCATTAAATGCCAAATAATAAGCATTAATTCCTAATTTGCATATATTAATTTATATTAATGTATATGCATAAAATACCAAGGCTAGAATAGTAAATAATACAACGTAAGTTGTATCAATGAAAAGGTAACAATGAATTAAAATCTGCTCTACTAAAAAAAGCATTCTTTTTATTTTTATTTTCTGTGTGTGTGATGTGTGATTATGCCATGTTCACATGTATGCTAGTAGAAGCTAATGTTTATATCTGCCTTTCTGGATCACTCTTATGTACTGAGGCTCAGTCTCTTGATGAACCAGAAAATGGACAATTTCAGTTTGTCCATCTAGCAAGCTTTCCTCGGAGATTATAGGTGGCCACTACGTCCCACTTGGCTTTCATGTAAGTTCTGAAGATCCTAACTCTGGTCTCCATAATTGCATAGTGAGAGCTTTATCCACTGAGCCATCTCCCCAGCCTCAAATAATATTCTTACAGAAAAAGTTTAATTACATGTATTTGTGTATGTGTATGTGTGTACACAGGTGTGCACATGCATTGGAGCATATATGCCACAGCATGTGTATGGAGGTCAGAAGAAAATTTGCCAGAGTTGGTTTTCTCCTTCTACCATGTGAGTCCTGAGAATTAAGCTTGTAGGCTATCAGGCTTTGCCTCAGGAGCCTCTACCTACTGAGCCATTTTATTGGCCCACAAAACAGCATTCATAAGAGTGGACATCTAGTCTAGCTCCAACACATGGCCCTTTGGATACTAAATAAAAGACTACTTGGTGGATCTCTGTGAGTTTGAGCCCAGCCTGTCTACAGAACAAGTTCTAGGACAGCCAGGGCTGCACAGAGAAACCCTGTCTCGAAAAACAAAACAAAATCAAGTTAATCCTAACTAAAAAAAACTATGATTAACGTGGACAGAAATTTTAAAAGCAATCTGTTATCAACCATTTTAAAAGTTAAAGAGTAATTTCTAGTTTGTCCACATCATTTTCATACATTGTGTCTCAATATATATTTTTCTTTGTTTCATATTTTCTCCCTTTCAGTCCCTGTCTGGCAACAAAATAAAAGAACCGAGACACTTAACCAAATGAAAAACAAAATGCTTAGATAACCGCTTATTTCCTGAAAGGATCGTTTGTTGGTTTTTCACTCTACTCTCAAAGGCAGTTTCTAAGCTTCTGTCACTTTTGGCACCTACCTTCCTTCCTTGCTTCCTTCCTTCCCTATCCATTTATTTCTTTATTTCTTTATTTCTTTATTT